>VSMD01088064.1:0-38557 GCA_008750895.1 Mirza zaza
AGAAAGAAATTAATTGGCCAACTAATATATATATATAGAAAAAATTAGCCGGGCATGGTGGCGCATGCCTGTAGTCCCAGCTACTCGGGAGACTGAGGCAGGAGGATCACTTGAGCCTAGGAGTTTGAGGTTGCTGTGAGCCAGGCTGACGCCATGGCACTCACTCTAGCCTGGGCAACAAAGCAAGACTCTGTCTCAAAAAAAAGTCCTGTTCTTTGTTGAGGATGCTATATAAGCTGGAAATCAAAGCCACCTCTTTGAGAACTACTCATTCCCTGGGTGACTGCCATGTATACGTGAAATACACATGTTAATAAATTTCTGTTTCTTTCTGTCTTATTAATCTGTCTTTTGTTACAGGAGTTCATTCCAACTAAGAACCTATGGGGTTTGATGAAAAAAATCATTCTTTTTCATATAAGGACAGTTGTTGAAGATTAAAAGCTAGAACTTTGGAATATAGAGGAAAAAAAAGTGAAGAGAACACAGAATGTAGTGTCTAGCCATCTGTGTTTTGAGCCTAGTTCTGACATGAGTAGGTTCTTATATCCCAGTCATATCATTGATCTTCTCTGGTCCTTAGCTTCCTCCTGCCAGCTAGATGATTACCATGGCAACCTTAATGAGTCAAACAATAGCTCATATACTTACACCACATTAAATCAAAATTAGTAATATTTTGAACAAAATCTTGGCAAATTTACCATTTAAAATACAAGAGAAATGGTTTTGTTGAGAAATAAATAGGATTGCAAAGACTTATAAATAGTTTTAACACTGCTATGCTAACTTGAAAACAATTCTTACTATAAATAAGTCAATTATCATTATTAATCTGTGCAGCACAATAAAAGGAAATTGAATGTGACAACCCCAGAGCCTAATTCTAATTATTATTTATGTTTTAAAGAAATAATCGAAATATCTTGAAATATTCAAATTTTCAGACTCCCCACTACAATTAGCCCAAATATGTATAGTTGTCCAGTATTTCACATTATTTCTTATTTTGCTTTGTTTTACATTATTTCACAAATCTACCATTAAATCTCAAGAAAGCAAACTCAGCCAAACCCCTAACCTAATGTAAAATAGCTCTTTGGACATAAAGCCTGAGTTTTCCTTGGCGAATCAGTTTTCAGAATTAGTATGTAAATGGAAAGATAAGTTGTTGATCCTACTTCCCTATTAAATATTAAGGTGATGACTTCTGTGGTAACAACTTACCCCGAGAATTTCAACCAAAAATAAGAAAGCAACAGAATTGGCTACAAGTTGCAAGTTGAAGGAAAGAGTATGCATTGGCCTCCCCCAAACTATTATTACCCCATCCCTTTTCCATTGATTTTCTCTATCATAAAGATTGAAAAGCTAAAGCTGATTTAACTTCCAGTGTTAGAGCTGGGCATATGGCATGGTTCTGGCCATGAGATAAAGGCAGAAATTCCTGAACAGAGTTACTTTCCTTGAATAAAAATAGGAGAAGTCCTTTGTCCTTCCCTCTTCTCCCTTCCTGGAACATAGAAGTAATGCCTAGAGGTACAGCAGCCATCATGTAACTCTGGGGACAAAAGCCACTTCCTAAGAGTGGCAGAATAGGAAGCTAGAAAAATCCAAGGTCCCTAGATGTCATGCTTGAGCCCCAGACAACGGCCTGGCCTGCCTGCCTTGGTATTTCTTGTTTTGTGAGAATAAGAAAAATGCTTTCTTATTTACACAGTCACTATTTGCTGGATTTTCTGGATTCGTTGTTGTTTTTTGTTTTTCTAGCTAATTGCATTTGTAATTAATAAACAAGTAAAACAAAGTAGGATTTACTTGCTGTGTATTACACACTAGAATTAATAGTTCTCAAACTAGAGCATGGATCAGAATCACCTAGAAGATTTATCAAAACTCAGATCACTGGGCTCCAGCCCCAAAGTTTCTGATTCGGTAGGTCTTGGATGGCTCACAAAAAAATTGCATTTCAAACAAGTGCCCAGAGGATGTTATTGTTGCTGTTCCAGGGGTCTCACTTTAAGACCTACTGGAATCACACAATAGCATTTCATAACATAAAACATAACACTACACAATATAGCATAGCATAAGATAGCATACCACAACACAATATAGTCATATTGCTTAGTGACAGGGATACATTCTGAGAAATGTGCTAGTCAGTTTCATCATTGAAACTGAGTCAGTTTCATCATTGTGCAAACACCATAGAGTGTATTTACCAAACCTAGATGGTATAGTTACTGCACGCCTAGGCTATGTGGTATGGCTCATTGCTCCTAAGCCACACACCTGTACAGCATGTTACTCTACTGAATACCGTAGACAATTATAACACAATGGTAAGTATTTGTATATCTAAACATTAAAAAGGTACAGTAAAAATATGGTATAAAAAACACAAAATGGGCCGGGCGCGGTGGCTCACACCTGTAATCCTAGCTCTCTGGGAGGTTGAGGCAGGCGGATTGCTCAAGGTCAGGAGTTCGAAACCAGCCTGAGCAAGAGCGAGACCCCATCTCTACTATAAATAGAAAGAAATTAATTGGCCAACTAATACATAGAGAAAAAATTAGCCGGGCATGGTGGTGCATGCCTATAGTCCCAGCTACTCGGGAGGCTGAGGCAGGAGGATCGCTTGAGCCCAGGAGATTATTGAGGTTGCTGTGAGCTAGGCTGATGCCACCGCACTCACTCTAGCCTGGGCAACAAAGCGAGAATCTATCTCAAAAAAAAAAAAAATACAAAATGGCACACCTGTATAGGGTACTTGAATGGAGCTTACAGGAGTAGAAGTTGTTCTGGGTGAGTAAATGAGTGAGGACTGAGTGAACATGAAGGCCTAGGACATTACTGTGCACTACCGTAGGCTTTATAAACAATGGACACTTAGGCTATACTAAATCAATAAAAAATATTTCTTTCTTCAATAACAAATTAACCTTAGCTTACTATAACTTTTTTACTTTAGAAACTTTTTCATTTTTTAAAAATTTTGGCTCTTGCAATAAAGTCTAAAATTTATTGTACGGCTATACAAAAATATTTTTATATCCTTACTCTATAAGTTTTTTCAATCTTTAAATTTTTTTTTAATTTTTACACTGTTTGAACAAAAAAAAAATTAGTTAAAACTTAGACACAAACACACACATTAGCCTAGGTCTATACAAGGTCAGGATCATCAAGATGTCACTAGGCTTACGGGAGTTTTTCAACTCCATTATCATCTTAGGGGACCAGCATTGTATATGCAGTCTGTCATTCACCGGAACTTGTTATGCAGTGCATGACTGCATAACATAAACATCCTACTTTCCCAGTTCCTATTTCCCTATTGCTTTGCTTTTGAAAAACTAAATTCTGCCTCAGTTCTGATCTCCAGATCAAATACTCCTTAGTAACCTGCACTTAAAGTGTAAAATAAGTCGCAAAAAGATCAGCAGATATTATAGTTCTGCTCCTGCCTGAAGCTAAAAGATAGGGAAGGAGCTGTCTAGCACTTGCCAGGCTAGACTATTTGCCATGTCACTTCCTGGCACATAATTATGCTGCTTGCTGACAACTATTCTACTTTCTGTCCTTCCATAAATTGTAAATGACAGTTTGGAAGCTGGTGGCTGAAAATTCAGAAAAAGAAACCTTTACAAAGAGAGGCAAGGATAAAATCATGGTCAATTTAAAGTGGTTACTGATAAGCTGGCCCTGAGAAGTATCCTCAAGTTAGCATACTGTGAAAGAAATGGAATTTCCCTGTCTCTTCCTCGTCCCCACCTCCGCTCCTGCTAGCTAGAGTCTCAAAGCATGTGATTCACTCAAAAACTAAATTTCGCTGGAGTTGGAAAGCCTAGTGCACAGAAGCCTTTCTTTGTCTGTTAGAACAACACACAGTTGAATTTTGCACGAGGGTAGAGAGAAAAGCTTCAATCATGCCCACGTACTGCCCTATACTCACAGCTTGCACCCACCTCCCTAACGACATGCTTCAAAAGTCTATCAAAAAAAAAAAAGCCATCCTTTAAAAAAGCAAATCTGCCATTTTCCAGGTCTAATATTTGGTCTTCTTTGGCTCACTTCCCAGAAACGGGTCAAAATAATCCTTCTGCCCTAGTAGCTACACGATTTAAGACATGCTTTGTTAACCTCCTAGGGGAGATGGATCCGCCTAATTCACCAATTTCACTTCCACTCCCCACTGTGCCCAGAGTCTCAGTGAGGGGGACGAGACAGCCAGCCTGAGTTAAATAACCAAGCGGGGTCAGGCTTCATAGAAATACACAAAACGGAGACCAGAGCAAAGCTCCTTAGTCCTTATGGGAATCACATGTAAGACCTTGACCTTCTTTTACCACTACCCAGCCCGCTGAGCTAACAACCCATAGGTCCCCAGAATAGACTTTCTATTCCTTCAAACATTTGCAGACCTTAGCACCTTCAGGGATTTCTGGTTTTAAACTCTTTCCAGCACCTAATTTTGCCTTCCAACAAGTTTTGATTCTTTGCCCTTTCCCATGAGAAGCCCGAGAATAAGGACCAGGGCATAGAGCCATCTCCCACTGTTCCATCTTCTTGATCTAACTTACCTTTTCAACTGCAGCCAAGTCTCCTACGTTTCCCTGTAAACCAAGCCCAGCTGCAGGCATTTGAGGGTGTGCTCTGCTCAGGGTACTGTGCTGAGGGCACAAATTGTAAGAAGTCAAGCACTACATGGGAGGCACAAAGCATCAGTGCAGAATGACTATAGAGGAGGAAGTTATCCTCAAATGCTGGGCCTCAGAGAGGACATGACCTTGCAGGAAAGAGAGAGCATAACTGCAAGAGACTTCTAGAGATAGGATTCCAAGGAAGGGGAACATAAGAAGCCAAGGAAGTAGTGAGGTACAGTGAAAAGAACATGGGTTTTGGGGTCAGACACATCTGGGTTTGAAGCTATTGCCTAGATGTGTGAATGGTGTGAGCTACTTCATTAATCTAGAGCCCTCAATTTCCTTATCTGTGAAGGAGATGTAATAATATTCTCTTAAAGTGTTGTCCTAAAACTACCCAAAAACAAACAAAAAAGATGTAAAATTTTCAATGTAAATCTCAATCAATGGACCTATTGCTATCAAAGGCCTAGATGTGGACCTAAACATGAGGTAGAAAGAAAACAATGAGTAGGGCCAGTTCGTTGGAGTAAAGGCTTTCCACAAAGGATTAGGGGAAACATTAGAAGAAGAAAAACAAATCTGGCCGGGTATGGTGGTTCACGTCGGTAATCCTAATGCTCTGGGAGACCGAGGTGGGAGGATCACTTAATGCCAGGAGTTCAAGACTAGCCAAGACAACAGCAAGAACCCATCTATACAAAAAATTTTAAAAATTAGTGGAGCATGGTGGTGCACACCTGTAGTACCAGTTACATGGAAGGTTAAGGCAAGAGGATTGCTTGAAGTCATGAGTTTAAGGTTGCAGTGAGCTATGGTGATGCCACTGTACTGTAGCCCAGTTGCCAATGCAAGACCCTGTCTCAAAAGAAAAAAAAAAAGCATGAGTTCAGCCCCCTCTTATTCTCTCTTGCCCTCTTACCTTCTGCCATGAGACAACATAGCAAAAAGGCCCTTGCCAGATGCTGACACCTTGATATTGGACTTCCCAGCCTCCAGAACCACAAAGCAATAAGTTTCTGTTCATTATAAATTACCTATTCTCAGGTATTCTGTTATAGCAACACAAAATGGACTAAGACACTAAGTCTAGCCCCAATTCAACGGGAGGGAAAATAGACTCCACCTGTCAGTGAGAGGAGTAACAAAGAAGGTGGCCATCTTTAATCTACTGTAAGCACCTACTGTCTGTCAAGCATTATACCAGTCAATGGAGAATCTGCAGAGACAAGAACATACAAGGTCTCTATCCTCCTAGGTTAGGTATGTGCTTTTTGATATAAAATTGAAACTTTTTCTTATGAGATTATGTACTTTCTTTGTTCGTTTAAAATAGGGCCCTCCTTAGTCCCCCAAAAGGATAAACTGACCCTATAAAGGGCCAAATAGTAATTAGTTTGGGCTTTGCTGGCCATATGATCTCTGTTGCAACTACTCAACTTTGTTGTTTGTAGCCCCAAAGCAGTCATAGACTGTATGTAAATAAATGGGCATGACTGTGTTCTGATAAAACTTTATTTATAAAAACAGGCATATTTGGTTTATAAACCATAGTTTGCCAACCCCTGGCCTACCAGATAGTAGGTGCTCAAATAAATATGGATTGAATGGATGGATTTTTTTTCAGATGAGGTCTTGCTATATTGCCCAAGCTGGAGTGCAGTGGCTATTCAGAAGTACAATCATAGCACACTGCAGCCTTGAACTCCTGACCTCAAGCCATCCTCCCACCTTCAGCCTCCCGAGTAGCTGAGACTACAGGTGCACACCACTGCATCCAGCTAAATTGATAGATTTTTAAAGGCTGGAATTTAAAGAAAAAATTATAAATAAATACTTGTGTGAACTTTCATTCCCTCAAATGCCCAACCATTCCCTTTCATACAGGTTTGCAGAAGCCCAAACTGACATTCATGTCAGTCCCACAGAGACTTGTGGATATCAAAGATCTAGGCACAAAGGAATCAAGCCATGTGACCTATAGTCTAAGGGAATCAGCCCAGATTAAGAAAAGCAATAAAAATATTCCAAGTGGACAGATCAGAATTTGTGGGAGATCAGAAACTCAGGTTAAGAACTCAAGAACAGGCTGGGCGTGGTGGCTCACGCCTGTAATCCTAGCACTCTGGGAGGCCGAAATGGGCGGATTGCTTGAGGTCAGGAGTTCGAAACCAGCCTGAGCAAGAGCGAGACCCCGTCTCTACTATAAATAGAAAGAAATTAATTGGCCAACTAATATATATAGAAAAAATTAGCCGGGCATGGTGGCGCATGCCTGTAGTCCCAGCTACTCGGGAGGCTGAGGCAGCAGGATTGCTCGAGCCCAGGAGTTTGAGGTTGCTGTGAGCTAGGCTGACGCCACGGCACTCATTCTTGCCTGAGCAACAAAGTGAGACTCTGTCTCAAAAAAAAAAAAAAAAAAAAAGAATTCAAGAACAAAAGGACAGTGTATCAGTTTTAGCAATTGATTTCATATACCATGTTTCATCAACTCTAAGATGTCATTTGTGGGGGAAATACGGCCAATTAAACAATAAAACACCCTAGCCTATAAGATGTATCCTGATTTCAGAGCTGTTAAAATGTGAAAAAAATGAATGCTGATGAAATATCATAATTTGCTCCTTTGTCCAGGTAACAAACCAAAGCAAAATGCCATTTGCAGAATACCTATAAGTCCCAAGGACTTTCCACAAATTTTTGTGACCATCTTCACATCCATTTAAAGTAGCACATTATCCTCTTTGCTCTCTACACTCCTGTCCCCCTAAACCACTTTTAGCTTCTTGGACAGGCCATTCTCTTCCCACTTCAAGTGCATTGTAAATACTACTGCCTCTCCCTGGGCCCCACAGTTCACCTGTATACAACCTTCAGATATTGGCCCTTTTGTTTCCATCTTAAGAAAACATTTTCTGGCCGGGCGAGGTGTCTGACGCCTGTAATCCTAGCACTCTGGGAGGCCGAGGTGGGCAGATTGCTCAAGGTCAGCAGTTCAAAACCAGCTTGAGCGAGACCCCATCTCTACTATTAAAAAAAATAGAAAGAAATTAATTGGCCAACTAATATATATAGAAAAAATTAGCCGGGCGTGGTGGCGCATACCTGTAGTCCCAGCTACTCGGGAGGCTGAGGCAGGAGGATTGCTTGAGCCCAGGAGTTTGAGGTTGCTGTGAGCTAGGCTGACGCCACGGCACTCACTCTAGCCTGGGCAACAAAGTGAGACTCTGTCTCAAAAAAAAAAAAAAAGAAAGAAAACATTCTCTAAGCAAGATGTTCATGACACTGTAGTTCAGAAAATCTAAGATGTCATTAACTGTAAGACCCACAATTATTTCATATGCCACTAAGAAAGAAAAACACGCTGACAATTAAATCCTGACCTATTAATCATGATGCACATCCAGTTTCAAAGATGTCAAATGTCATGGGGTGGGGGGGCGGGGTGGAAATGTGTGTCGTGGAACTGATGAAATCTGTAGCTTGGTACAAATCAGTGATTTTCAGAGAGACTGAATACCTAAGCTGAAAGGTGATGTCACCTCCCATGCCATTTGTCTTTCAGTACATGATATGAGATAGAGAAAATTTTACTCATGAGGATTCCTAGGGAAGCTGCAAGTGACTGAAAGACCCGAAACCCTGCCCCTTGTTAGAGAATTTGGAAGGTGGCCAAACATGAGGGGAGAGTTGGGGGGGGCGGGGCAAAGAGAGAAAGGAAATCAGCTAAGAGCTGCTGAGACAATGACAGGGTAGTACAGGAGGCAGTGTAAAGCCCTCCTCCACGAGAGCCCCAAAGCTGTATTAAATCCCCAAGCCAAGCAGCTTGCATGGTTGTTTTTTTTTTTGAAAAGTGGTGAAGGGGGCTTGAACTCTGGTAAGCTCCTGGCAGAATCAAAGTGATCAACGTGAATTCAGCAACAGCAATGGAAAAGACCTCATGTAAGTCAAACCTGGAACTGACAATACGGTGGGAAGAACCCTGCATTTGCTCAAGCTATGCAATTGGGGGTCTCAGCCACACTCATTTCCCAAAGCAGGAGGTCAGCAACACACATGGCTTCATCTTCTACCTGCCTGGGGAGCGGAGGACCTGCCACCAAGCAGAATGCAGCATTAGAATTGATCTGGAGGTCAAGAACCCAGAACCCAGAGAAGTTAAAGGAATTTGACCCATGGGATACCATATTAGGGATACATAGCTGCTGGACACTAATGTTTGCCAGAAATAATGATGCTGTGATTTGCAAAATGTTTGCATGAGCCCCAGACAGTTTTGGAAGAATAGGTCAGGTTGTCCTGTGCAGGTGTGCACACTTGGGCTTAGGTGGCAGTATAAATATGTTTTCCAATCAGTCTGAAATAAGTCTCTTAGTGACTTTAAGTAGAGTGTCTTCATAATGAGGCTCAGGAAATTAACTCCAGCTAGAAGGGAGACACAGGCCGGGCATGGTGGCTCACGCCTGTAATCCTAGCACTCTGGGAGGCCGAGGCAGGTGGATTGCTCGAGGTCAGGAGTTCGAAACCAGCCTGAGCAAGAGCGAGACCCCGTCTCTACTGTAAATACAAAGAAATTAATTGGCCAACTAATATATATAGAAAAAAATTAGCTGGGCATGGTGACACATGCCTGTAGTTCCAGCTACTGGGGAGGCTGAGGCAGGAGGATCGCTTGAGCCCAGGAGTTTGAGGTTGCTGTGAGCTAGGCTGACGCCATGGCACTCACTCTAGCCTGGGCAACAAAGGGAGACTCTGTCTCAAAAAAAAAAAGAAGGGAGACACAGAACATTCCAAGAAGTAGAAGACATGGGCCCTGGCTCTGGTCTACTTATACTCTCCCTAAGCGTGGGTAGCAAGGGCTCAGTGGCATGGGCTGGCAGCCCTGTGGAGACAAAGTCCTCTAGCACTAAAGGCTCTGGACTGACACAGGGTTTAGATTCAGGATGGCAAAGTAAGGGCAGGCAGGTAAAGTACCTTGTGAAGCAGGCTGGGCGGGGGCTGTGGGCGCCCCATCTAAAGGGGGACCAGGATCAGCACTTGCTGCCTGTTGCGACACGAGGAAATAAGGATATGCTGACAGATCTTCCAATGAAGGACATAAATGGAATCCTGATGTCCATGGTAATTTCCTGGATCTCTATATGTTGATGACTAATTTAATTTTTTGAATATTCTGAGTCTAGTCTGAAGAAACAATTTTGCCATCAGGCTTTCCATTTATCACCTCCAGGCGAGGTGTTTCAAGGAAGTCTAGCCTGTGACAAGCAAAATTGTCTCTGGATGTGTACAAGTATCCCCTGGGGCTCAGAATTGCCCCAGTTCAGGTTCACTGCTTTAGAGGATGGGTCCAAAGGATACCAGTGGTTGTAGGGAGACCAGTTAGGAGGTGATCACAGAAGCCCAGGGAAGAGATCATCGTGACTTGGACTAGTGTGTGGTTTTGAGGAAGAAGAAGAAGAATCATAGTTGCTAATGTTCTTTGCGACAAGCTATTTGGTAGGTATTATTGGTTCCATTTTACAGATGAGAAAATTGAGGAACAGAGAGTTTAAGAAACTTGCCCATGATGAGAGAGCCAGGATTCAAGTGCAGGCAATCAGGATAGCATTGGGGTATATTTTAGAACCAGAACCAACAGGACTAAGTGATGGCATAAAGTGGGAGAAGGAAAGAGGAAATGACAAAATTACTCCAGTTTGGGGCTTAAGTAATGGTAGATGAAAGTGACATTCACTGAGTAAAGAATGCTGTAAGAGGAACAGGTCGTGAGGAGAAGGGAGGGAGTCAAAAATTCCATTTCAGACAATGTTCTATGGGAGACCAGAGTATGCCACCCCAAAATAGGAAGGATTATTGAGCTGAAGACAATTAAGAAGAAGCAGATACAGGAAAGCCTTCCCTCTTTTTGCCTAAGAGTAGGGTGTAAATTTACAAAGACAAAAGGCACCCCCCTCCTCTCTCTACCAGGGGGAGCAAAGGTTAACCGCTGAAGAGGACTCAAGACCCTTATTAGCCTATAGATGGTACCAAAGGAATATTCATTAACAAGCTTCATTAACCAGCCTTTATCTGCCAGTTATTTGCCTTCCCTCAAGTTGCTACCCCTAGAGACTTAAAGTCCCTTTCCTTAGTCTTATCACTGCCCTAAAAATTTACTGTTCTTTGTTAAGATGCTATGTAAGCTGGAATTCAAAGCCACCCCTTCGAGAACCAATCACTCTCTGGGTATCTCCCATGTATATATGAAATATACATGTTAATGAACTCGTTTGTTTTTCTCTTGTTAATCTATCTTTTGTTAAAGGGGTACCTTCCAACGAAGAAATTTGTGGGGGTTATTCTTCCCCTACAGTTCTGGTGACGAAAGTGGGATTTTCTGGAACATCCTACTCATTCCAGAGCCTGCAGACGGGACCTGGGAAAACTCGCTGAAGCTGATAAAAGGATAAGAACTTTTACCAAAATCAGGTCTCTCTGATCTCTTTCTATAGTGCCCAATTGAGAGAGGAAGGTAAAAAAAATTCTCCTTGTCCCTTCCTTTTCAAATTCAGATTGGCAGGAGAAAAACATTTGGAAGAATGAGTTTGAATTGTGACTCTTGGTCTTGGGGTGCACATCTGTTATTGATCCTTTCGCTCCCATGGGCAGCTGTTGTTTTTTGGTTTGTCTTATTTCCTGAGAACTTGGCTTAGCTTGCCACCTGTTGAGGGCACATGGGTTATCAGTCCTGAGTACACAGGCAGCCAACCAAAAGGCAGGGGGCACCCAAGAACATAGCCGGACAGAAATATGGGTTGTGTCCCACTTGAGACAACTCTCAAAGAGTTAGGTCTAAGTCTGTCTTTCTTTTGACTATCTTTGGGAGTGGCCCTGAATCTTGAGAGGACTGCATCTTTACACCTCTTTGGAGATGCCTCGCGTGTCCTTGGTTAAGCCACAAAAGGCTTATTGGTTTTAGTCTTGAGTCACTTGGTAGATATACCTTTGGTTTAAAAACTTTGGTTTGAAGCCGGGCGCGGTGGCTCATGCCTGTAATCCTAGAACTCTGGGAGGCTGAGGCGGGAGGATCGCTCAAGGTCAGGAGTTCGAAACCAGCCTGAGCAAGGGCGAGACCCGTCTCTACTAAAAATAGAAAGAAATTAATTGGCCAACTAAAAATATATAGAAAAAAAATTATCCAGGCATGGTGGCGCATGTCTGTAGTCCCAGCTACTCGGGAGGCTGAGGCAGAAGGATTGCTTGAGCCCAGGAGTTTGAGGTTGCTGTGAGCTAGGCTGACGCCACAGCACTCTAGCCTGGGCAAGAGAGTGAAACACTGTCTAAAAAAAAAAAATTTTTAGTTTGAAAGTTTGGTTTCTGATAATTAGAGTCTCATAGGAGCTATTTTTTTAAGGCTTCTCTGTTCTCTCCACTCAATCCTGCTTCTCCTATAAGAACTCATCAGTGGACTGAAACCCTTCTTCTTGAACCCCTGCTGACTGTATGTTGTGGCCTCTCTGTCCACCTCCTTTCTTGTTGACATGATTTTTGCTAAGGATAATGTGGAACCTCACTGGCTCCTTTAGGAAACTTAAGATCTTCCCAAATTGGCTCCTCTAAGCCTCAGTCACTTGGACTTTAGGATCCTACTCTTGAAGCACTTGGGGTCCCCGAAAGCAACTATCTCAGGCTGAAGAGGAAAAAGATTAATTAGAAATAGACTGGCACCTAAAATTTAGTCCACAGCCTCCACGGGATTGACCTCTGATGTTAAGCAGTTTGCCCCAAGACTTCTTCTTGGTGAAAAACTTGTGCCCTTTCTCTGTGCCTTTGAGATAAAAATTTTCCACTGCCTTATCTGAGAGCCATCCTTTTTAAAGTGCAAACTTCAGTGAGATGACTCATCAGAAGGAGAAAAGCTTTTTGCAAATTAGACAAATGAAAAATCTTAAAGATATTTTTCACAAATATCAGTAAAACACTTTGGCTGTCTAAGCAGGTAACCTTAACTTATACCATTTGCCAAAAACATAATTTGGATCCAGATATTCTCTTATAAACCAGTGAGTTTTGTATTAATTTACCTGGTCCATGGCTAAAGTCTTTTTTTTTTTTTTTTTTTTTGAGACAGAGTCTCACTCTGTTGCCCAGGCTAGAGTGCCGTGGTGTCAGCCTAGCTCACAGCAACCTCAAACTCCTGGGTTCAAGCAATCCTCCTGCCTCAGCCTCCCAAGTAGCTGGGACTACAGGCATGCGCCACCATGCCCGGCTAATTTCTTCTATATATTTTTAGTTGTCCCACTAATTTCTTTCTATTTTTAGTAGAGATGGTGGTCTCACTCTTGCTCAGGCTGGTTTCAAACTCCTGACCTTGAGCGATCCACCTGCGTCGGCCTCCCAGAGTGCTAGGATTACAGGCGTGAGCCACAGCGCCTGGCCCATGGCTAAAGTCTTAGAATGAAAACTATAAGATCTTTGTGTCTGTCTGCATGGTTATATATGTTTATGTATGTATGTATGTTTATATGTTATGCATGCACGACATTTTACTACCTCCAGAAAGGGTGTTAAATCATAAGGGTGTTATTGTCAAATAACGAGTGATGCTAAACCTTCTATAATATTATTAATGAGTGTACAGAAATTGTATGAAATTCCTAGAAATCTGATATGTACTGGCATAATGTTATCAGTCATAATTTCAGTTATTATCTAAATATTATATTTCATAGAAATAACAAAATTTCCTTGTCAATTGCTCTATAATGAGGTTTTTTTTTTTTTTTTAGAGCAAGGTCTCACTATGTTGCCCAGGCTGCAGTGCAATAGCTATTCCCAAGTGCAATCATAATGCATTGTAGCTTCAAACTCATAGGCTCAAGCCATCTCATCAGATCCTTAACCCTTACCATTTTAACTCTTGTCATCCCCGGAAAGTTAATTCTGTTACTCTGGTACTTTTATGAAAGCTTTTGCAAGCAACTATAATCCTACAGTGTTTAGTCTTCAAGGAGATTCATGGAAAGGACTCTGACAAGTACAGGTTTCTGATAACTTTAAAATCATACCATTGAACTGGGAAGAATTTCTGGAACTCTAATGAAGAAATGGATTGGTTCATAAAACTACTAACCCAACATCAAGCAGAACATAAATGAATTACATGGGACTGAGTGAATGGATGAAAAAGAATTATGTTTTTTACAGCCTTTTTGTTTGAAACTTTGCTTGTTCTTTAATGTTTTGTTTTCAGGATTTAAAGAAAGTTTTTTTTTTTTTTTCTTTTAAGCTATCTATAGCTTACAGCAATTTGGTAAATTGTACTTTTGTAAATGGAATTGAAATATTTACTGTTTCTTCCTACCTGATCCCTCCAGAATTCAGAAGCTATTAGTGAGTATTCTTATTTTTATGGCAATATAGTTATTTGCAGAAGTTCAATATGAATCTGTTTTCTTTTTAACAGGACATAATTGGAAACATTGATTATATTACCAACACATTTGACTAGAATGTCATATATGAGAATGTGCATAGAACTAGATGTGACCAGACAATTTTAAGGAACTCAGGTTGACTTTATGGAGCCAAAAAAGCCCCCCCTGGAAAAACTGCCTTGGTGCCTAATTTAAACCAATTCCCAGCCTTACAGGCAGGTAAGGAATGTCACTTCCTGGCAGGTCCACGAACCTCGGGATATCTTGAAAACCTGGAAAAGACAAGAATTTCCCCAAATCTGTAGGTATTGCAGGCAAAGTCTGATGGCAAGTTTTGGCTTGGCTTCCTAGCCTCAGGAGGCTTTTAAAAGTCTAATCTGAGGCTGGGTGCGGTGGCCTGTAATCCTTGCACTGTGGGAGGCCGAGGCTGGTGGATCGTTTGAGATCAGGAGTTTGAGACCAGCCTGAGCAAGAACAAGACCCCGTCTCTACTAAAAAAAATAGAAAGGAATTAGCTGGACAACTAAAAAAAAAATACATATATATAGAAAAAATTAGCTGGGCATGGTGGCGCATGCCTGTAATCCCAGCTACTTGGGAGGCTAAGGCAGGAGGATTGCTTGAGCCCAGGAGTTTGAGGTTGCTGTGAGCTAGGCTGATGCCATGGCACTCTAGCCCAGGCAACAAAGTGAGACTCTGTCTCACAAAACAAACAAACAAACAAACAAACAAAAAGTCTAATCTGAGATTCCTTATGAAAAGTTCCAGGAAAGCAGATTTAAAAAGAGCCTAGGTGGTTGATCACTATTTTTGCTGAACTTATGTTCAGGACAAGTTTAATGAGACTAGACTTATTTTGCAAACAACTTAGTCTTACTGTGATTATCTTTAGTAAAAATGGGGGTGATTGTAGAGAGAAAAAAAAATACATTTCGGAGGAAAACTATAGTGCACTTGTCAGTAGATTCTAGTCCTGTTCATTGTTTTTGAGCTTTTATTATCTCCCTGTAAATGGGACTGGATCTTGAATCCTTTTAGTTTCCTCCAATATCTCATTATAACTCTCCAAACTGTTTCCAATTTTCTTCCGCCTTTCTAACTTGGAATCACCAAGAACAAAAAGGGCCCTTTTTTTGAAGCCCTGCAAGCTGAAGCTGAATGACTTGATACAGACTTCAGAGAAATCACCTCAACAACTTATGTTTGGACAGCCTTCATGCTTGTTGCTCTTATGGGCTATGCAGAAAGTTCTCCAGAACACCTCATGCAAACTGCAAACCAGGAAAACCCATCAAATTGCCACTGCCCGCCCTAAGTCCAACTAAAGATGCTTTGAGCTTAGATCTAGAAATCTCAACTGGCTGCCCTGTGGACTCAAAAACTGAGTTTATGGTTTGTGCTACTTTTTTTTTTTTTTGAAGACAGAGTCTTACTCTGTTGCCCAGGCTAGAGTGCTGTGGTGTCAGCCTAGCTCACAGCAACCTCAAACTCTTGGGCTCAAGCTATCCTCCTACCTCAGCCTCTGAAGTAGCTGGGACTACAGGCATGCGCCACCATGCCCGGCTAATTTTTTCTATATATATTTTTTAGTTGTCTAGCTAATTTCTATCTATTTTTAGTAGAGACAGTGGTCTCACTCTTGCTCAGGCTGGTCTCGAACTCCGGACTTTGAGCGATCCTCCCACCTCGGCCTCCCAGAGTGCCAGGATTACAGGCTAGTTTGTGCTATTAATCTTTGTTTTTCTTTTGTTTCCATAGAAATGCCTCTTATTAAATACCTGTTTGCTCACACCATATAGAAGCCTAACTTTGACGGGCACCCACCTGCAACACCATCTGCTGAAACGAAACACAACTATTTAACTGAATTGACCTATTCTCAGGACTAAGTGACTGATCGAATAAGATATGGGACCATGTACTCAAATTTGTTCATTTCTGCTTGTTTCAATCTATGGTTTTCTCCTCCTTTGCCAATTTCTTATTTTGCAACTTTTAACCTAAATCTTTCCATAAATACCAATCCTAATATGTGCAAACTTTCTAAAAATAAAGTTTCAAAGGGAGGACTGTGAGAGGCCAGAATATGCTGCCTCAGAATTTGAGGGATTATGGAGCTGAAGACAATTCAGAAGCAGATACAGGAAAGCTCTCTGCCTTCCCTCTTTTTGCCTAAGAATAGGATGCAAATTTACAAAGACTAAAGGCATCCCCCTCCTCTCTCTACCAGGAGGAACAAAGGTTAACCACTGAAGACAACTCAAGACCCTTATTAGCCTGTAGATGGTACCAGAGGAATATTCATTAACAAGCTTCATTAACTAGCTTTTATCTGCCAGTTATTCGCTTTGACCCAGGTTGCTACCCCAAGAGATTCAAACTCTTTTTTCCTTTATCTTTTCACTCTCTAAAAATTTCCTGTTCTATGTTGAAGATGTTATATAAACTGGAATTCAAAACCACTTCTTTGAGAATTACTCACTCCCTGGAGGACTCCCATGTATATGTGAAATATACATGCCAATGAACTTCAGTCTGTTTTTCTCTAGTTTATCCTTTGTTACAGGGGTCCATTCCAACTAAGAACCTATGGGGGTGATTCTTATCCTACAACTACTTTTGAGGTGCCTGTGAGATATCCAAGCGGAGGGATCAAGTGGGTAGTTGGAGAAGCTCAGAAGAATCATGCTAGATAAAAATTCTGGAGTTGTCCCCATTTAGGGGTTTAGTTCCAGTTGTACATAAGATTACCTAGAGTAGAGAATGAAAAGTTGTGTGACTTCCCAATTGCTTTTGCTGTTCCCTTTGCTTTGTTCTCTTTTGAAAATTCACCAGGCTGACTGGCAACTAGGATACATAAAGGCCAAGTTTGACCCTTCTGCCATACCTTGCTGTTCCATTATTTACAATACCATCATTATTTGGCATTTCTTTTTCCAGGAGATCTGTAACTCAGAGAATTCCATAGCTTGTTTTTCATATGCCAGGCCATAAATATCTCTCAAAACCTCAAGTTGAGGCCATGCCCGGTGGCTCACGCCTGTAATCCTAGCACTCTGGGAGGCTGAGGTGGGCGGATTGCTCGAGGTCAGGAGTTCAAAACCAGCCTGAGCAAAAGAGAGACCCCATATCTACTATAAATAGAAAGAAATTAATTGGCCAACTAGCATATATATAGAAAAAAATTAGCCAGGCATGGTGGCGCATGCCTGTAGTCCCAGCTACTTGGGAGGCTGAGGCAGAAGGATTGCTTGAACCCAGGAGTTTGAGGTTGCTGTGAGCTAGGCTGACACCATGGCACTCACTCTAACCTGGACAACAAAGTGAGACTCTGTCTCAAAAAAAAAAAAACTAATTGCAAAATTAGTGATTAAGAATTCCATCTCTGAAGTCAGAATGCAAGGGTTTGAATCCCAGTTCCATAATATACTAGCACATGAACTTGGACAAGTCACCGAAGCTCTCAAATCCTCAGTTTCCTCATCTATAAAATGAGCTTGATAACAGCTCCTGAACTCATTGGTTTGTTTTGAGAGAGAATGCATGCATAGCACATAGCAGAGTGCCTTGCCCATAGTAACTAACTGTTAAATAAATATTAGTTGGTCTTATTAATTCAGATGAATCGTAATGAAATGGGCTACGTTGTTTGTAAAATTTATTTTAAGCAAGGTCGATTCAAAACACTAACAGATGGGAGAGAGAATGACAGTCTCTCAGCATAATTAGGTAGAGAAACACTAGAAAGTGGTGAATTTCTGCGGTGTGAAAAGTTAAGATTGCAGCTGTTCATGTGGCAAAATGCTGTCAGGAACCCTGAAAGAGCTCTCTGCCCCATGCTCACACTTCACATCTCCTAATGCATAAAATCAATTAGCATAGGACAAAGCCTTCCATGCCAGTGTTCAGGGACTGAGGGAGGAGTCAGGCAGTTAATTTGATCCTCACTGAGTTGAACCAATAACAATTTCTTTCCATCAACTGGATTTGCCAAAGGGAAGGGGAGAGGCAGTGTGCTCTCTGGCTTCTGGAAAACAAAAGAAAAGAGCTAAAAGGCAAAAACCCAGACTACAAATCTCAGCTCCTTCTCAGATCTATGGGCAAGGAATGATTTACCATTTTGGTGAATGGTAAATCCATTAAATGGCTTTACCTCTTGGGGCTGAGATGTTAACAAAGAAACAAGCCTAGGCCTTAAGGCTGAGATGCACAGGCCCTTGCCCTCACTGCTCATCAGAATCACCGAGTGAGATTCTGAATGATATGTATGCCTGGGCCCCACCCTCAAAGATTCTGAGCCCATTGGCCAGGGTAGGGCTCAAGCATCAATATTATTAATAGTTCCCAGAGTCAACTACACACCAACCAAATGGCAAAAATGAAAAGAGAGAGAGAGAGAGATTGACTGGCAATACCAAATGTTGGCACTAATATGGAGCTACTAAAACTCTGTTGCTCTGTAGGTGCATGTGGGATGTAGAAGTGTAAACAGGTATGACCATTTTGCAGAACTCTTTGTTAGTTTATTATAGAGTAGACAGACATCTACCCCGTGACCTAGACAATCCACAGTCAACTAAAATGAGTGCTCGTGTCCACCTCAAGACACGCACAAGAATGTTCACAGCAGTTTCCTTCACAGTAATACAAAAATTATAAATGATCTAAACGTCCATGTGCAGTAGAACGGGCAAATAAAATGTAATAGATTCATGCCATGGAATAATAAACAGCAATGGAAAAGAATAAACCTCTGATACATGCAACGGCAGGAATGAATCTCATAATGCTGAGGGAAATAAGCCACCTACAAGAGAACCTACTATATGATCCTACTTATATGAAGTTCAGAAACAGGACTCTTCAGGATGACAGAGGTCAGAACAGTAGTAATGCTTGGAAGAGGGCACTGAATGAGACATGTTCTTCCAGGATGCTGAGAATGATCTGTGTCTTGACCTAGGAAATGTAACACAGGTGGATGCATATATAAAATTCATTATGTTGTACACAAGATTTTTGCTATGTGTGTGCATTTATTTATTTTAAATCCCAATTACAAATAATCTTAAAAAGTGCCTCAAGTGATTCTTACATGTGGCCACCGTGTTTGCCAGAGTATTGCTCTCCTTACTCACACCCAGTTTTACCCTTTGATAGCGGATTTCACTATGTCATACTTTATGCTTATAAAACCATCCACAACACTTCAGAGAGGCCAACGCAGAAAGCACTAAGTGCATCATTTAAAATTCTTAGCAAGATATTAGCTTCATTAATTCAGCTCTTCTGCACTCTCCAATTACTAATGGGACCTCGGAATTCTTACACTTTGCAAGCGACTGTATGTCCAGAAAGAAATCAATGGCATAAACAGCTGAGCTGAGGGTTTTTATTTATTTTTTTCAGCATACTATGGGGGTACAAATGTTAAGGTTACATATATTGCCCTTGCCCCCCTCGAGTCAGAGCTTCAAGCGTGTCCATTCCCCAGGAGCTGAGTTCTTAACTTTCCCTTGCTTTAGAATTTTCTCATATGTATTGCAAGTCCAAGCAAGGAGTTATGGAATATTGGAACTATGTATGAGCCTGAGAAATACTCCACTGTGAGGCCCAGACAGGTGAAGTAATGTGTCCTATGTCACCCAAAAAATCAGTAATCTCCTGATGCTCTAAGTTGACGCTCTGACACTTTGCCAAAACTGTGCATTTCTGAATAGAAACACTGCCCCCAGTCACCTGGGAAACATTGGTAGTGATAGCAGAGTTCTTGGGAGATTTGATTTTTGTTCACTTAACATTTTTCTACTCAGGTATTAGCTGAAAATATCCCTTTATCTTTAGTATTACACACCGTCTGTTGATATGGCACCAGTAACCTTGGAGCCCTTGTTTGCTCCTCGTCACTCATCTGAGCATGCTGAATTACCCCAAACTAACGCAATCTGGAAAGTGAAGATAGTGAAAGAAGTGTGGAAGGGCCAGGCGCAGTGGCTGACGCCTGTAATCCTAGCACTCTGGGAGGCCGAGGCAGGAGGATCGCTCAAGGTCAGGAGTTAGAAACCAGCCTGAGCAAGAGCGAGACCTCATCTCTACCAAAAAATAGAAAGAAGTTAATTGGCCAACTAAAAATATATAGAAAAAAAAATCAGCCAGGCATGGTGGCGCATGCCTGTAGTCCCAGGTACTGGGGAGGCTGAGGCAGCAGGATTGCTTGAGCCCAGGAGTTTGAGGTTGCTGTGAGCTGGGCTGACACTACGGCACTGTAGCCTGGGCAATAGAGTGAGGAAAGGAAGGAAGGAAGGAAGGAAGGAAGGAAGGAAGGAAGGAAGGAAGGAAGGAAGGAAGGAAGGAAGGGCTGGGAGGGAGGGAGGGAGGGAAGGAAGGAAGGAAGGAAGGAAGGAAGGAAGGAAGGAAGGAAGGAAGGAAGAAACAAAGAAAGAAAGAAAGAAAGAAAGAAAGAAAAGAAAGAAAGAAAGAAAAGAAAGAAAGAAAGAAAGAAAGAAAGAAAGAAAGAAAGAAAGAAAGAAAGAAAGAAAGAAAAGAAAGAAAGAGAGAGAGAGGAAGGAAGGAAGGAAGGGAGGAAGAAAGAGAGAAAAAGAAAGACAGAAAGAGAGATGGAAGTGTTACAGAGTGCACTAAACAGATATAGGATTCTAATCCAAATTTGCTACCCACCTAATCTTTTTTTTTTTTTTTTTTTTTTGAGACAGAGTCTCACTTTGTTGCCCAGGCTAGAGTGAGTGCCGTGGCGTCAGCCTAGCTCACAGCAACCTCAAACTCCTGAGCTCGAGCAATCCTGCTGCCTCAGCCTCCCGAGTAGCTGGGACTATAAGCATGCACCACCATGCCTGGCTAATTTTTTCTATATATATTAGTTAGCCAATTAATTTCTTTCTATTTCTAGTAGAGACGGGGTCTCGCTCTTGCTCAGGCTGCTTTTGAACTCCTGACCTCAAGCAATTCGCCCGCCTCGGCCTCCCAGAGTGCTAAGATGACAGGCGTGAGCCACCACGTCTGGCCTGCTTCCCACCTAATCTTGAGCAAATCATGAAAATTCTAAGAGCCTCTGTTTGCTAATCTATGAAATGGGAAGATGAGCCATGGCTCAAATATTTCACTGACTATTGTAAGTATCCAATAAGGCAATGTTTATGAAACTATCAAAAGCTTCTGCCCCCAAACACAAGGCTTCCTCCCTTTTTTTTGCCTGCTATTAAATGTGCCTGTGAAGTCAAAGGAAGAGAACAAAGCTGGAAATGTACTGATGGATGGTTTCTCCACTAAAATATTTTCCTAGCAAAAGACATCTTGTTAACAAGCTATTCTGTATACTATAACATATATTTCACAATTTATCAACCTCCTGTAGGATGTCAAAATAATTGGCCTATAATATTTCTAAAATACAGTCAGCCATCTCGAGATTTATTACATGCATATGCATTTACATAATGATGACTGAATTTACACATCGTGCATCTTTCCAGACTTTAGGCTTACATTACTCTTTCTTTTAAAATCCCAAGCCTTCTTGTAAAATGAAAGAGTCTCTAGGCATGGTTACCATTTTCCTCAGCATAAAAACACGTGATGGAAGCAGTATTCCACTGTTAGCTTGTAGATGACAGCTTAGTAAATATTGATACCAAACTTGGAATTTCACTTCCATTGGTCAGAGAGAGAAGAGGTGGTCCCAGATTTGCTGCCCTAGTCTGTCATGGCAGCTACCCCAACCTCAGTCCTGTGGTAGAATACTTGCTGAAGCTTTGTTGCCACCACCATTTTATCTGCTATTGGGAAAAGATTTTACCTACCCCAATCCAAGGTGAGTGGAAACAGAGAAGTGGCTTAAATAGTGGCACTGCCAATCGGCTGCCCAAAGCCATTCCCAACCCCATTCTCCCTTACTGCCTCACACTACAGAGAGTAAAAAGTCAAACATGTTTCCATATTCTTTGCAGCTGAGAATTGCTGTATGACCCAGCTCTGGCCCATAAAATACAACTGAATTTTTTAGCTTTTTTTTTTTTTTTTGTCCATAGAGTATATCTCACTAGGAATGTATACTTAAATTACTATGATTTAAAGTCATTTGAAATATTTCTTCTCTCTGTGCTTTTGCTACTAACTAACTACACATTCGGTTTTATTTTATTTTGCTTTTGATTGTTAGGATATGATTTTTCAATTTAATCTTATTTAGAGTTGTGTGAAATATTTACATGAGTCCAAAGTTAAGTCTACAAAACCAGGTACATCAGAAGACCCAGTTCCTATCCCTATCTCCTCTACCCATTTTCCTCTTTCTTCCTATATGTAGCCATTTTAAAAGCTTTTGGATTATTTTCCCATTTTTAAAAATTGTTAAATTTACTTAAGTTTAGATTTTCAGAAAATTGCAAAGATAGTACAGACAGTTCCTGTACATTCTCCACCCAACTTCCCTTAGCTCTACATCTTACTTAACCATGGTACATTTGTCAAAACTAAGCCATTAACATTGGTACAATACTATTAACTAGGCCACAAACTTTATTTATTTATTTTTGAGACAGAGTCTCGCTTTGTTGTCCAGGCTAGAGTGAGTGCCGTGGCGTCAGCCTAGCTCACAGCAACCTCAAACTCCTGGGCTCAAGCAATCCTCCTGCCTCAGCCTCCCGAGTAGCTGGGACTACAGGCTCATTTTTTCTATATATATTAGTTGGCCAATTAATTTCTTTCTATTTATAGTAGAGATGGGGTCTCGCTCTTGCTCAGGCTGGTTTCGAACTCCTGACCTCAAGCAATCCATCCGCCTTGGCCTCCCAGAGTGCTAGGATTACAGGCATGAGCCACCACATCCGGCCCACAAACTTTATTTAGATTTCATTGTCATATTGTTTTTGTGACACTAATGTCCTTTTTCTGGCCCAGGATCCCATGTAGGGTACTGCGTGACATTTAGTTGTCGTAATTCCTTAGTCTTATCCAATCTGACACAGGTTGTCAATATTTCTTTGTCTTTCATGAATTTGACACCTTTGTGAAGCACTGGCCAGTTCTATTGTATAATAGTCCTCAATTTGAGTTTGAATTTGAGTTCTTCATGATTAAATTCGGGTAATGCATTTTTGGCAAGAAAACCACCGAAGTGTTACTGTCCCTTCTCAGTGGATCGTATCAGGAGGCATATGATGTCAATTTACCTCATTACTGGCCGGGCGCGGTGGCTCATGCCTGTAATCCTAGCACTCTGGGAGGCCGAGGCGGGAGGATTGCTCAAGGTCAGGAGTTCAAAACCAGCCTGAGCAAGAGCGAGACCCCGTCTCTACTATAAATAGAAAGAAATTAATTGGCCAGCTAATATAAATAGAAAAAATTATCCAGGCATGGTGGCGCATGCCTGTAGTCCCAGCTACTCAGGAGGCTGAGGCAGGAGAATCACTTGAGCTCAGGAGTTTGAGGTTGCTGTGAGCTAGGCTGACGCCATGGCACTCACTCTAGCCTGGGCAACAAAGCAAGACCCTGTCTCAAAAAAAAAAAAAAAAAATTTACCTCATTACCAATGAGGTTAACTTGGTTAAGGTGATGTCAACCAGGTTCCTTCACTGTAAAGTTACTATTTTTACTAAATATTTTGAAGGAGATACATTTAAGCTATGCTAATATATCAAAAGAATGAATTTTCCTATATATAATTTATTCCCCAGTAAAAAATTTAAAAAAGAGAAGTAGGGAGTAAGGCAGACAAAAAATTCCAATCATACTTCTGAAACTGCAATCCAGATTAACTGTGTTTTGTCAAATGCTGCCCACAACACTTAACAGGAAGCCATTTAAATTTTCTATAACTATCATATTTATCTATAATGGCGATTATTCCTTTTGTGTTACCGTCATTGTAGGCCCTGAAATAGCCATGAAACATCATGTGGATAAAGCATTTTGTACATTTGGAACAAGGTTTTACAAGAAAAGATGAGAAAAGCAGCTATTCTTCTATACTAATGAAAGGTGTAAGAAGTAAACCACGTTAAGAGGCTTAAAGGCCTGAGCTCTGGAGATCTTAATTTAAGAGACACAGGTGGGCCGATTACTCCCTTTGAATAAAAGGCAGGAAATCTTCCCCAGCTCTGTTCAAGCCTGTGAGTCATTCTGAGTGAATCTGTTCAGAACAACAATTCCTCAGGGGCAACAAGCATCACTCATGACAGTGGCTGGGAAGGGTTGCCCGACCACTCAGAAAAAGCGCTTTCTCCTCTGTCTCCCTCTCAACCTGAGATCAGGTATGTTCTTGTCCTAAATCTCCCCAAGTCAAGCCCACATCTCTTCTGCACCCAGCACGAATCCCTTACTGCCCATTCCATACTGATCAGGCACGTCTGCAAACTGTGGCCCACGGGCCAAATCCAGCTTGCTACATGTTCATACAACCTGTGAGTGAGGAGTGGTTTCTTACATTTTCAAATGGTTGGAAAAAATCAAAAGAAGAATAATATTTCCGGAGATGGGAAAATTATATAGTATTCAAATTGCAGTGTACATAAATAGAGTTTTAGTGGAACATGGCCCCACCCATTCATTTCTGTAATTGCCTCTGCCTACTTTAGCGCTCGAGCAGCAGAACTGAGAAGCTGCAGGAGAGACCAAGTGACTCGCAAAACCTAAAATATTTACTCTCTGGCCCTTTGCAGGAAAAAAAAAATCACTGTCCCCTGATTTAAGCATTTTCATCCGGTTGCCTCTATGTTGATGTCTAGACTATAAATTTATAAAAAGGCAAGGCCCCATAACATCCTCTACACACTAGATCATGTCTCTGTGACATCATAACAACTCATGCTCTTGCACAATATTTTTCACTGCTGCTAAGCAGAATAAAGACATGTAGCAATGCAGTAGGAAGAGAAATCATTTGAAGAAAACAGGGGATACCTTGTTTCTGAAACTATTCACTTAAATATTCCACAGTAGCATATACTTTTATAGGAAATATGTAGTGTCCAAAACCGTAACTATTCACTAAATATTACTTCGCAATATCTAGTCATTCCAAGAATGTTTTACCAATCCATTAACTCTGCAAGTTACATTGTGTTTTGAATATGTATAAATAAAAGTTTAACAATTGTCTCCTGAGCTGTGATGACACGTTATACTGATTCTGAGCATTTGTCTATTCACCTGTTTATATTCTAGCATTGCTCATATTTTGTTTTGATGCTAAACTGATGATGAGGCCAAATGATACAACAAAAAGAGTGCTAGGGCTAAAATAGGATTTAGAATCCAAATATTTGCATTTAAATCTTGGTTCTAGCACTTACATTGGATAAATTTCTTTTCTTTTTTTTTTTTTTTTTTGAGTCAGAGTCTCACTCTGTTGCCCAGGCTAGAGTGCAGTGGCATCAGCCTAGCTCACAGCAACCTCAAACTCCTGCCTCAGCCTCCCAAGTAGCTGGGACTACAGGCACGCGCCACCATGCCTGTATATTTTTAGTTGTCCAATTAATTTCTTTCTATTTTAAATAGAGATGGGGTCTCGCTCTTGCTCAGACTGGTTTCGAACTCCTGACCTTGAACAATCCTCCCGCCTTGACCTCCCAGAGTGCTAGGATTACAGGCGTGAGCCACTGCGCCCAGCCTGGATAAATTTCTTAACATCATATGGCCCAGATGTACTTATCTGTAAAATGGGAATAAAAATTACACCCCGTGGGACTTCTGTGAAGTAGTATTAATTATGTGAAAGCATCAGGTTTGTGTTATTATGACAACGATGATATGGTTCACTCTATAATATCTTCTGGCCCCTTCCCTTCCATTCCCTCAAGCTCACTAAAATAATTTCTTTGCTACTGGGAAAGCCAATCTGTCAAGTAAGAGGTTTCTTCAACCAGTGTGGCCAGCAAATCGTTACAAATATCAAGTGGTTAAACTTTTTGATTAATTGTTCCTATAAATTAGCTTGACTAATAATTGGCCCTTAAGCAAATAAAGACTAAGCAGCTTAATATTGCTTTTATTCTGTGCTAAGGAAAATAGTCTCACTTTCAATTAGCAGGATCAAAGATATCTCACTAATAGATGATGATCAATTAATTATGAGCTACACTGCTGTAAGGAGAAAGTATTCACTTCTCTCTCATAGTCTTCTTATCCTTCAAAAACATTGGGGGTGTATCATGAAATATAGGAATGATTATCACATCTTATAAGTTCTGAGTAACCATTTAAAATGTGATTAACCGTTTCCATGGAAAACATACCTGTTAAGGGCCATAAAGGGACAAATGAATTGGCTTTACATGCTGTTATGAATAAGGTCAACTTCTATGCACACGAGTGCCAATTTGATTAACGTTGAAAAATGAATGTTATAACATTTTTACATTCAGAAAATTCACCTCTCAATTGCTTAATCCTAGGAGTTTGAGGTTGCAGTGAGCTATGATGATGCCACTGCACTCTAGCCCAGGCAACAGAGTGAGACCCTGTCTCAATAAAAAAAAAAAAAAAAGAAAGAAAGAAAAGAAAAGAAAACTTACATACGTCTCTACTTAAAGAACCCTTCAAAGGGTTTTCTTTGATGATGGATTACTGCTGAAATCTATTGCCAGAGAACCAAAACACAGATGCATGAATGACTATAAAAGAAATAGGAACAACACAAGCCCGTGGTTCCTTTTTCAAGACTAAGAATTATGGGTAGAAGGGCTGAGCTAAGAGTGGCAGGTGGGGCAGGCCAGGAGGCCAGTCAAAGCAGCCAATTTAATGGTGACAAATCCATTTCTAACTAAATATCAGTGATGGATTCATTTAACCCCTGAATAACCATTCTGGGTATATCTGCTGTGTTCTAGGCACTGGGTATTAATTGTACTGCACTAGGAGTCAGAGGCCTGAGTTCTAGTCCTAACTCTAACACAACCAGTTGTGTGAAATGAGCAAGTGTTGCTCTATGGGTCAGTTTTTTGGGGGGTTTTGTTTGTTTGGGGGTTTCTTGTTTGTTTGTTTAGATAGGGTCTTTCTCTATCTGCACCCAGGTTAGAGTGCATTGGCATCATCTTAGCTCACTGCAACCTCCAACTCCTGGCCTCCTGCCTCAGCCTCCTGAGTAGCTGGGACTACAGGTGTGCACTATCACACCTGGCTAATTTTTCTATTTTTTGTAGAGAGAGGGGTTCACTCTTGCTCAGGCTGGTCTCGAACTCCTGACCTCAAGCAAACTTCCCGCCTCCACCTAGAAAAGTGCTAGGATCTATGATCTGTGAGCCACCACACCCAGCCGGGGCCAAGTTTTGAGTTCACAAATGTTCTCTCTCCATTCTAACACAATTCTGTAAGTATGCCTCTTGATTGTCCTTGGCCCAAATCGAGAGGATCTATTTCTTCTCATAAGGCAGTGATTGAAAGGTTCAGAATTCTAAAAGACATTGGTTAGAAAGGTTTATGCTGTTTTTTTTTAAACAGAGCTCTTTTACTCTATTGAAGATTTTATACAATACGAATCTGATGCTACTCACAAAGTCTCTTGGCCATCTGCTTTTGAGATTTCTTTGCTATAATTGTCTCCTATGACTCAGGAGTAAAGACCCCACCCCAAATAAGGTCATGCTCCCTAGAAGAATCTTGGCCACAAACAGATCTGCTTTGCTTTTTTTTTTTTTTTTTTTGAGACACAGTCTCGCTTTGTTGCCCAGGCTAGAGTGAGTGCCGTGGTGTCAGCCTAGCTCACAGCAACCTCAAACTCCTGGGCTCAAGCAATCCTGCTGCCTCAGCCTCCCGAGTAGCTGGGACTACAGGCATGTGCCACCATGCCCGGCTAATTTTTTCTATATATTTTTGGTTAGCCAATTAATTTCTTTGTATTTATAGTAGAGACAGGGTCTTGCTCTTGCTCAGGCTGGTTTCAAACTCCTGACCTTGAGCAATCCTCCTGCCTCAGCCTCCCAGAGTGCTAGGATTACAGGCGCGAGCCACCGCACCTGGCCCAAAAGTAATCAGATATTCACAACTAGACCTTGATATTTGTATAAACTCATCTGGTGGTCACAGCCAGGTCATTTTTGTTCTCCCATTGGACATAAACTCACAGACTATCAGCTTCAGACAAGATTAGAGATAGAATAAAAAAAAAAGTCCACTTCATAACTTTATTTAAGCGCAAAAAGGTCACTGCTACCCACCAAATACCCAATCATAGAATTGCTCTCACTTTCTGTCAGCATCCAATCTAGACCAAACTCCTGCTTCCCCTCCCTCACCCAACTGGAACTCAAATCCTATAATATGTTCTTTCTAACACCCTCTTACTGAGGCACCCTGTGGTTCCCTGTAATGAGTAATAAACCCAAGAATTTTCTCAGATTTAAAGTCTGGGCGGAAAAAAGAATAACCACAAAAGGAGAGACTTGAGTCAGAGCTACTTTGGTGAGAAAGATTATTTCAAAAGATGTTCCCAGTAGCCCTGCCCTTTGAGTTTGGAGAACATCTGAGTGTATTTATTGGCAGAGATAAAGGAGCCCGAGAGGAAGACTAAAGATAGAAAATCAAGGAGGGAAAATTGATAGGGCATGATTCTAGAAGAGACAGATGGGACCAAATACTCAGGTAAAGGTTTAACTTCGCAAGGAGAAACCTTATTTCTCTACAACAAGAGGAAATAAAAACGAGAGAGCTGAGAGGAATAGAACAGAATTCTGAGACAGGGAAGACATATGCAAGTGGAAAGAAGGGAAAATGGCAGATCTTAAGCTGCATAGTCTATCTTCTCAGGGAAGTAAAAGGCAAAAAGAATCTGCTGAAATTAATATGAGATATCTTAAGGTCCATAAGGAATAGAAATAACAAAGCAAAAAATTGAATAGGAAATCTGTCAGATATGAGTCATATACGCCTTATTTGAAACAAATAGTTGAAAGATTGGCAAAAGGATGACTGTTATTGATGCTAGTTAGGGATATATGGGAGTTGAGGAATTCATTATACTGTTCTCACTAATATTATGTATATTTGAAATTTTCATCATAAAGTATTTTGAATCTCAAAAACCTATTGAGTAATATATTTATTTTCTCTGTTTTCTTTTAAAAGAAACTAATAACCTTGCATTTTTATTTGTGGGTTGTCAATAAAAATGTTTCCCTTAAGTCAATGGTTCTCAATGGAGAAAGGATTTTCTATTCATCTCATACCTATTACTGTCCTAAATAAAAGTTCAATCAATTCAAATATATCCATAAAAATCCTCTGTCTAATGCTTTTTAAAATGCCTATCACATAGGTTGGTCAAGTTCTGAAATAATTTTGCTTATTTCCCCTAACCGAGCATTACTGGTTCTTTGTTGAAACAAAGTATCTTTTTATTTCCTTTTTTTATTATTATTACTTAAGACGAGTTGGCTGCAGATTGGATTCTATTCAGTCTTCTCCACAGCGATGCCCAAGTAAAGATATCGTAGAGTTTCCAATCTTGTTAAATTTCTTCTTGGCACTGAAAAAACATTGAACTGGCAAAATAAATAGCTCAAATCTCAGAAACCTATTAGAGTGATATGAACTCCTGTATGCTTCATAACCCTAATCATCAACTCATTTATATTCTTTGGGATTGGGGGAAACATATTAAGAAAGGATATTCTTGCCCTGTACAAAATCGTCACAGTCAGCTAGCAAGAAAGATTGAAGACTGAAGAAATAGCTTTGAAGCAGGCTCTTGGTTTCCTGAAGCATGTCAGTGATACCCAGAATTCATCAAATTCATCTGGGATGGTGAAAAGCTACTAGGCAATGTGCCTGATTTGGGCCTTTAATCAATAACTCTTTTTCTGTATTATATTAGGAATAATGAATTGTCATAAACAGCATACGGCTCAAACCAATATTATTCTGAAAAAATAGCTAGTGGGTCTAAGAAATTAAACGGTAAGCAACTCAAAACCTTCAGATAATTTTTAAAGATACACTATGTACTTTTTTTCTTTTCTTTTTTTAGAGACTGGGTCTCACTCTGTCACCCAGGTAGGAGTGCAGTGGCATGATCACAGCTCACTATAGCCTCAAACTCCTGGGCTAAAGTAATCCCCCTGCATCAGCCTCCTAAGTAGCTGGGATGAGAAGCACATGCCACATGCCCAGCTAATTTAAAAAAAAAATTTTTTTGTAGAGACAGGGATCTTGCTATGTTGGCCAGGCTAGTCTCAAACCCCTGGCCTCCAACAGTCCTCCCACCTCAGCCTTCCAAAGTGCTGAGGTTATAGGCACAAGCCACTGGGCCCAGCCTATGTATCTTAAAAGTAGGAGCAGCCTAACTTTCCAGCGTTAGCTCTTACCAAAGCACCCACTTATTCCCAAGTTCCTGTTCAGGTAAAATGCACTAGAATGAAGAAAATAAGGAATATAGTAGATGAATACTTTGAACAGGATAGAGGGAGGGAGAGAGAGAGAGAGAGAGAGAGAAAGACCAGGGAGATTAATGAGAGGGAGCTGAAAAGCATGAACTTAAGGTATGAGGAGCAGAAGACACCACACAGCCCTTGCTGAGAGGTCAAATTATTTCTTTCATATCGGGACAGCAATGCACAAACAGAAAACAGGAAGTATTTCAGCCAGATAGATATACTTTACTGGGCAAAACAATGCCTAGCTGGCCGGGCGCAGTGGCTCACGCCTGTAATCGTAGCACTCTGGGAGGCCGAGGCAGGCAGATTGCTCAAGGTCAGGAGTTCGAAACCAGCCCAAGCAAGAATGAGACCCCCCGTCTCTACTATAAATAAAAAGAAACTAATTGGCCAACTAATACATATAGAAAAAAATTAGCCAGGCATGGTGGCGCGTGCCTGGAGTCCCAGCTACTCGGGAGGCTGAGGCAGCAGGATTGCTTGAGCCCAGGAGTTTGAGGTTGCTGTGAGCTAGGCTGACGCCACGGCACTCACTCTAGCCTGGGCAACAAAGCGAGACTCTGTCTCAAAAAAAAAAACAATGCCTAGCTAACCTCACTCTCAATGACCTTTGACAGTAATTTGAAGAATGCAAAGGAAAAATTACTGATATCAATGGCAACACCCTCTGACACCATTCCTCCCTTGGCTGACATTAATCCTGAGTTGCTGTCCATAAAAGCATTTTTATGTAACAGAGAAAGAAAGCATATGCTATCTTATCTTAGTGCCTTACTAAACAGTAGTTCCAGGATTCATTTGCATGGACTACAGACTGTGTCTGGAGCCCTGAACCTGATTTTGATGTTGAAAAGATTGTAAAGAGGTGTAATACATAACAAATCAGGGAAGAGAGAAATTGAGAGTGAGGTTGAAGTGGAGCTGATGTGCTTATTTTCCAACTCCCCTTGCTTCATTAGTGGTTATAAATTATCAGCCAAATATACACAGACACGCTAAGGGGCCAGAGAAGAGTCATTTCATCCTTTTTTTTTGAGACAGTGTCTCGCTTTGTTGCCCAGGCTAGAGTGAGTGCCATGGCGTCAGCCTAGCTCACAGCAACCTCAAACTCCTGGGCTCAAGCGATCCTCCTGCCTCAGCCTCCCGAGTAGCTGGGACTACAGGCATGGGCCACCATGCCTGGCTAATTTTTTCTATATATATTAGTTGGCCAATTAATTTCTTTCTATTTATAGTAGAGACGGGGTCTCGCTCTTGCTCAGGCTGCTTTTGAACTCCTGACCTCGAGCAATTCGCCCGCCTCGGCCTCCCAGAGTGCTAGGATTACAGGCGTGAGCCACCACGTCTGGCCTGCATCCCACCTAATCTTGAGCAAATCATGAAAATTCTAAGAGCCTCTGTTTGCTAATCTAGGAAATGGGAAGATGAGCCATGGCTCATAGCTGCTGAGGGATGGATGCATGGGCTCTTAAAGCGGATCTGAATGGACACCAAGAGCATACATTACAGTGACCTAAAACAGAGCTCACATCTAGTCCCTGAAGAGCACCTCCACCCATCTCCCTGGCTTCACCACTGCTTGAAAGAGTTAACCTTATTCTTCATTTCCCTCCCTTCTTAAATGTCCTCAAGCTCTCTTTTCCATGAAGTCAGATGTCCCAAAGACATTTCTCTCTCCCTTAAAGTCATCACTCAATCTTTATTTCAGTTCCAGAGTTTTCCCAGATGATTGACAATTCCCCCATTCCCCAACCTTGGTCCTAAAACTCCAAGAAGGGACATCAGAACACAACAGCCCAACATTAGTATATTTTTCCAAGGCTGAAACATAAATTCGCGTAACATGAATGTACGGTACCAGCAGTCCAATCTACCCTGTACCAAGGTGATTAGCTGGGTTCCATTTCCTTTCACAGCCTTTCACTCCTTGAGGAGTTGAAGATTAGTCCTCTCCTTCATTCCTGCCATCCACAAACACCTCCAAGATAATGAATAACAGCATTCAGGCACTGAAAATCAACACACCCCTTCTTAGGGAAGACACATCACCAATAAGTGGTATTCACACTGCAAGTGACAACCCATTAGTGGTCTTGAGAAAAAAATAACAAAAGAGAGAACAGAAAATACCAGAGTTAATTTCAAATAATAAATGTGCATATTATTTCATGGAGCAAGTTTTGTTGCAGTTAAATCTATTCATATATGTATATTCAAACATTTGTATGTTTTGGGTCATGCTGTATTTCTTTCTTTCTTTTTTTTTTTTTTTTTTTTTTTTACAGAGTCTCACTCTGTTGCCCAAGCTAGAGTGAGTGCTGTGGCGTCAGCCTAGCTCACAGCAACCTCAAACTCCTGGGCTCAAGCGATCCTTCTGCCTCAGCCTCCCGAGTAGCTGGGACTACAGGCATGTGCCACCATGCCCGGCTAATTTTTTTCTATATATTTTAGTTGGCCAATTAATTTCTTTCTATTTATAGTAGAGACAGGGTCTCGCTCTTGCTCAGGCTGGTTTCGAACTCCTGACCTCGAGCAATCCGCCCGCCTCGGCCTCCCAGAGTGGTAGGATTACAGTTGTGAGCCACTGCGCCCAGCCATGCTGTATTTCTTACTATAGGTAGGTGTAAAAAAAAGTTGGGAAAAACTCCACTGATTAAACGCTTTTTACTACACACATAACCTCTTTCACTTTCATCCAGAACAGCTTGGTTTCTTGATGTCATTGGAGGTTCATAAATTTCCATTTACTGCTGTGGGTCTTTGTTTCATGTCTATGAAAAGGAAAGACCTGTTTGAGTGTTCGTTTTCTCCAAAACGAAGGAAATTTCAACCCCATCCATAGCCCAAAGGTGAATTGAACTCTACCTCTCTAAGAAGCCTGCTTAAAACTTTGAAATTATAACATTAGGAATTGAAATAGATAGAATCGTGTCCCCTAAAAAGGTATGTTGCAGTCCTAACCCCTAGTACCTGTGAATGTGACCCTATTTGGAAATAGAGTCTTTGCAGATGTAATCAAGTTAAAATGAGGCCATACTGGATTAAGGTGATCCCTAATCCAACGACTGATGCCGTTATGGGAAGAAGAAAAATTGGACACAGAGACACCCAGGTAGAATACCATATAACCACAGAGGCAGATATTGGAATGATACATCTACAAGCCAAGGAATGCCAAGGATTGCCAACAACTATCACAAGCTGGGAAGTGTGGCAGGGAACGATTCTTCCCTAGAGACTTGAGAGAGCATGGCCCTGTGGACACCTTGAATTTGGACTTCTAGCCTCCAGAAGTGTTAGGGAATAAATTTCTGTTGCTTTAAGCCACCCAGTTTGTGATCATTTGTTACAGCAGCTATAGGAAACTAATACAGGAGTTTTCCTGCATCTACCCTCACTACAGAATTTTCAAAGATCTCGGGAAATATTTAAATGTACTTGCTTGAGTATTCATAAAACATCTCTGAAAAGATAATCAAGAAATGGACAACATTGGTTGCCTTTGGGAAAAGGAACTGGGTATCTGCAGGATAAGGGAGGGAGACTCTTTACTATAATACCCTTTTGAATTTTAACACATTAGCTGCCAGGTGAGTTGTATTTAACTCATGCTAGTTTTGAGCCTGGGGCCTCGTGAAACATATGTAACTCACACATCTCTACTTTGGGAGCTGTGTGATGCTCAAGCAACTCACGCTGCCATGCTGTAGTATACATATTACGTGATGGGTGGATCACGCCTGTAATCCTACCACTCTGGGAGGCCAAGACGGGCAATTGCTCGAGGTCAGGAGTTCGAAACCAGCCTGAGCAAGAGTGAGACCATGTCTCTACTATAAATAGAAAGAAATTAATTGACCAACTAATATATATAGAAAAAAACGAGCCGGGCGTGGTGGCTCATGCCTGTAGTCCCAGCTACTCAGGAGGCTGAGGCAGAAGGATCGCTTGAGTCCAGGAGTTTGAGGTTGCTGTGAGCTAGGCTGACACCACGGCACTCACTCTAGCCTGGGCAAAACCCTGCAGTTGGTTGGTGAAAATCTCACTTCTTGATGTTCTTATTGTTACAATTAATATTGACAATTTAATTGCATATAAGTCACGCACAGAAATCAACACAAAATAACAAATTTTTCATTAAATGAGGATCATTTTGTTTCTCAAGTTTTGGGGTTTTTTTTGTTTTTTTGTGTGTGTGTGTGGGGGGAGACAGAGTCTCACTCTGTTGCCCGGGCTACAGTGCCGTGGCATCAGCCTAGCTCACAGCAACCTCAAACTCCTGGGCTCAAGCAATCCTCCTGCCCCAGCCTACAGAGTAGCTGGGACTACAGGCATGTGCCACCATGCCCGGCTCATTTTGTCCGTATATTTTTAGTTGGCCAATTAATTTCTTTCTATTTTTAGTAGAGACAGGTGTCTTGCTCTTGCTCAGGCGGGTCTCGAACTCTTGAGCTCAAATGATCCACCGCCTTGGCCTCCCAGAGTGCTGGGATTACAGGCATCAGCCACCACACCCGGCCTATTTCTGAAGTTTTTATTCTATTTTCATAATACAACACTGTGGCCCCAATGAAAAAAATTTCTTTTCTTAGTGTGGCAGTCAATGTGTTAAACCATGTAATATATTATCTATTTTTAAAAATAAATAAAATTAAAATTTAGAAAGTCTTAGGCTCTGGCCGGGCGCAGTGGCTCACGCCTGTAATCCTAGCACTCTGGGAGGCTGAGGTGGGCAGATTGCTCGAAGTCAGGAGTTCGAAACCAGCCTGAGCAAGAGCGAGACCCTGTCTCTACTATAAATAGAAGGAAATTCACTGGCCAACTAATATATATAGAAAAAATTAGCCTGGCATGGTGGCGCATGCCTGTAGTCCCAGCTACTCAGGAGGCTGAGGCAGCAGGATTGCTTGAGCCCAGGAGTTTGAGGTTGCTGTGAGCTAGGCTGACGCCACGGCACTCACTCTAGCCTGGGCAACAAAGTGAGACTCTGTCTCAAAAAAAAAAAAAAATAGAAAGTCTTAGGCTCAAACTCAACCTATGCAGCAGTCTTCCCCTTCTCTCCAGAGAGCACTACTGATGGATGCCCATCCCCTTTTTCTTTTTTTTTGAGACAGAGTCTTGCTTTATTGCCCAGGCTAGAGTGCCGTGGCGTCAGCCTAGCTCACAGCAACCTCAGACTCCTAGACTCAAGCAATCCTCCTGCCTCAGCCTCCCAAGTAGCTGGGACTACAGGGATGTGCCACCATGCCCGGCTAATTTTTTCTATATATTTTTAGTTGGCCAATTAACTTCTTTCTATTTTTTGGTAGAGACGGGGTCTCGCTCTTGCTCAGGCTGGTTTCAAACTCCTGACCTTGAGCAATCCGCCTGCCTTGGCCTCCCAGAGTGCTAGGATTACAGGTGTGAGCCACCACGCCTGGCCCCCATCCCATTTTTTTAAACAAGGAGCTAAAGTTACAAGATGGACCTCCCCCCTTTCCAGAGGTCCCATGGTTCACAGCCATTTCACTTTTACACCAAAAACTGGAAAAGACTAAATGTCCCGTCTTATCCAGAAAATCTTTTGTCCTCTGCCTCTTTCCTTTAAGCTATTTGCTTGAGGATAAAAATGCTCATGAGGAAAAAAATGCTGAAAGCTGAGATGACGTTCCTATCCACCATATTCCTGAATTACTGATTTAAATGAAGATCCATTGTCACATTTCCTCATTAAAAGACGTATTTTATGAGCAGATTACTTCACATGGATGATTTAAGAAGAACAAACTCATCAAACAGTTTGAGACTAAATCCAAAAAGGTATGCATAGTTAATTATGAAGTAATTGAATTTGAAGTGTTGGACAAAATGGGCCTAAGGGTCTCTCAACATCAAAGCCTCCAGTGGAGAGGGACAGAATGTAAATCACTCAGGCCCTTCAGTAAAACACTCCAGTAAGACAACTCTTCACAATATTAGTGATCAATGCATATTTCATGAATTGAATTAGATTAAAAGCATAAAATGAAGAGCTACAAGAGACTTTGGAATTATCAGGCATGCTTCCCCAGCAATGCTCTAAAAATGGGCACCAGGCTGGCTGACTTCCCTTTAGCCATGCTTTTTCTATGCCTCAGTTTCCTCATCTGAAAAATAGTTGTAATAATAATATCTGCCTTTTAGGGTTGCTTAGCAAGTTAAACAAGGTGAAAATTATGTAACAGATGCAATGGGTGTCCTGCCCAGATCCCATGTACCAGGGCACTGATCCTCCAGCTGCCCTCCTCTGCAGAATTGTCCTGGCCCGATGGCAGCCATTTCCCCCAGGAAGTTGCCCCACCCCATGGCCCAGAGCCGATGACTGAGTAATAATGGGGTACAAAAGAGACCCCTCCCCTCAAGGCAGGGGTAACTCCAAGGCATGGTTTATATTCCAGAGCCTCTCTCTAAAGAAATAAAACCACTTCCTTACTCAGCTTTCTCCACCCTTTTCCTGTCCTGCTCCTTCCCTCCAACATAGGTTCTAAGGAACCCAACCCAAAAAGTAGCTAAAAAGCTTAAAAATTAATTGTATAAACAGCAAAACCATTTTAATTGTTATTAATTAGTCAAATCTCGGGCGAGCACAAAACCAAAGGACCTTTCATAAAATCTAATCCAACCCAGAAGGCTTACAGAGATAAAGTAAAGATACAAAACCTGAAAAGAAAGAAAATTACTTGGGTGAGTCTAAGTCCCAAGGTAACACTAAGGTGAAAAGCCAGGAGCCAGAGAGAGCTAGACTAGCCCTACTTAGATTTTTAAAAATCAATAGAGACCCTGTGGTGTAAGGCCTCAAATTAATATTATGTGCTACTGTAAGGGTACCCCAGAGGCCATTCAGACTATAATGCTAGGCTAGCAAAAGGGAAGCCATTTTGCTTCTAGTATGCTTTTGGTTTGTTCTGTCTTAAAAGTTTAGAATGAACCTGCTGCTTGCTTACACAGCTGTGGGGCACAAGATTAGAAAACAACCTTGAGGAAAAACAGATCAAGAGTCTGGGCCGGGCGCGGTGGCTCACGCCTGTAATCCTAGCACTCTGGGAGGCTGAGGTGGGAGGATTGCTCGAGATCAGGAGTTCGAAACCCGCCTGAGCAAGAGTGAGACCCTGTCTCTACTATAAATAGAAAGAAATTAATTGGCCAACTAATATATATAGAAAAAATTAGCTGGGCATGGTGGCACATGCCTGTAGTCCCAGTTACTCGGGAGGCTGAGGCAGTAGGATTGCTTGAGCCCAGGAAATTGAGGTTGCTGTGAGCTAGGCTGATGCCATGGCACTCACTCAAGCCTGGGCGACAAAGTGAGACTCTGTCTCCAAAAACAAAAAACAAAACAAAAAATAATTAATAAACTGTTGTCCATCTCAGCTGTCCAGTGTCAAGTGTTGTGTGTTCAGCCATCCCCATAACCCTAGGGTGGGAATCCCATTATCACCAACAAGGTAAAGACATTTTTAAAAGACTATTATTATCAGGGCTTGTAAGAATTCTTATAGTTTAACTTCTTTATTTTGTTAAACTTGCCTATTATATTCACATATGAAATTGAGAAAAGCCAAGTGTGTTTGTGTGTGCACATGTGTATGTGTGTGTATGTCAAAGAAACAAGGTAAAGAAAGAAGTTGGAAGACTGTCTTTCTCTGTAGCAGACACAGGAGAAAAGCTCTGTCTGTGTATAAGGGGTGGGAGTGAATAAGGCAGCCTTCAACTTGGGCCAGAGGAAGAGAGGAAGAAATGAACATCTTGTTGCTGACACAAAGCTGTGGCCTTGGGCCGGGCGCGGTGGCTCAAGCCTGTAATCCTAGCTCTCTGGGAGGCCGAGGTGGGCGGATCATTTGAGCTCAGGAGTTCGAGAATAGCCTGAGCAAGAGCGAGACCCCATCTCTACTATAAATAGAAAGAAATTAATTGGCCAACTAATATATATAGAAAAAATTAGCCGGGCATGGTGGCACATGCCTGTGGTCCCAGCTACTCGGGAGGCTGAGGCAGCAGGATTGCTTGAGCCCAGGAGTTTGAGGTTGCTGTGAGCTAGGCTGACGCCATGGCACTCACTCTAGCCTGGGCAATAAAGTGAGACTCTGTC
>VSMD01088065.1:0-137685 GCA_008750895.1 Mirza zaza
CACTCGAATGTTTATAGCAGCACAATTCATAATCGCAAGGCTGTGGAAACAGCCCAAGTGCCCATCAATCCAAGAATGGATTAATAAAATGTGGTATATGTATACCATGGAGTACTATTCAGCTCTAAGAAACAACGGTGATATAGCACATCTTATATTTTCCTGGTTAGAGCTGGAACCCATACTACTAAGTGAAGTATCCCAAGAATGGAAAAACAAGCACCACATATATTCACCAGCAAACTGGTATTAACTGAGCAGCACCTAAGTGGACACATAGGTATTACAGTAATAGGGTATTGGGCAGGGGGGAGGGGGCAGGGGGGCGGGTATATACATACATAATGAGTGAGATGTGCACCATCTGGGGGATGGTCATGCTAGAAACTCAGACTTGTGGGGGGAGGGGGGGAAAGGGTATTTATTGAAACCTTAAAATCTGTACCCCCATAATATGCTGAAATTAAAAAAAAAGTGATAAAAAATGAATAAGTGAATTTAGTGAGATTGCTGAGTACAAGGTTAATATACAAAATTAATATATACTAGTAATAATTAGAAAAACATAAAATGCTCAATTTTCAAAACCATCAACTCTAGAAATATTGCTAACAAAAATCTGTGAGCTCTCTTCTCAGAAAGCTAAGAATGTTAAGACCTATTAAATAAGGCCTAAATAAATGTTTGCTGGAGATTATTTGTACATACTTTATTAGATTAAGGAGTTTCAATTAATACCAATTTGATGGTGAGTACATGTGGTCTAATGGGTGGTATGGTGAGCACTGCCTGGGGGATGGATGGACATGCTTATAGCTCTGGCTTGGGTGGGGCAAAGACAATATATGTACCCCCATAATATTCTGAAATAAAAAACATATATATATTAAAAAATACAATATTTGTACCCCCATAATATTCTGAAATAAAAAAATATATATATTAAAAAAAGATTAAGGAATTTCCTGCTATTTCCAGTTTGCTAAGATTTTATTATTCTAAAATAAATGTTAATTTTTATTAAGTGTATTTTCTACATCTATGGAGATAATCATATGACTGTTTTCCTTTGTCAAGGGATATACCACATCCCTGGATTGAAACACTCAATGTTATCCAGATGCAATCGCTATCAATATGCCAAGTTTGTATATTTGTATATGTGTAGAAACTAATTTTAAAAAATATATGGAAATGCAAAGGTCCAAGTATAGCTAATCTGCAAGAAGAATAAAATAGGATGATTAATTCTACCAGGTATGAAGGTTTATAATATTAGCTCCAGGACCAAGGAAGTATGATGTTGGTGGAAGGATAGATAAATACCACTGAGGCACAATAGAACATCTATGAAATGTGGTTTTTTGATTTATCATAAAGGTAGTAATACAGAGTACTAAGAAAAAGATGATATTTTTAATAATTGGTGATTTTTTTCTCATATAAAAAAACGCTTGATGATTATTTTACCCCATATACAAAAATAATTTTTAGGTGGATTAAGGTCCTAAAGAGGAAAGGCAACTACTAAAGTTAACATAAGGAGAATGTCCGGACTTTGGAGTATTATGTGCCTTACCTTAGAGTAAACTGAGAAAGATAATTGGGTCAGATTCTCCATTGTCTTTATTTTTTTCTTCTTTCCTGTTTTCCATCGAGTAGGAGGAAATTTTGTTTTTATCTGTTGAAAAGTTATGTACAGTCATCCTTCGAAATACATGGGGGATTGGTTCCGGGCCCTTCACATGGATTCGAAGTATACATGTATTCAAGTCCCACAGTTGGCCCTGTTTCATACAGAACTTGCACATGTGAAAAGTCAGCCCTGAACATACACAAGCTTAGCATCCCATGAATATGGTGTTTTCCATCTGTGTTTGGTTGAAAAATCCACATATAAGTGGACCTGCACAGTTCATACCTGCGTTGTTCAAGGGTCAGTTGTAGTCTACTTTTGTCCTTTTAATGGTTGCCCTCTTCATTAAGACTCATGTTTATTTATCTTCATTGATCCTAAAACTTATCTATATAATATACTACCCTTAACAAGAGAAGAACACTCACATACACTCCTGTGCTTTTTGTTTCTCCGATGGCTCCATCATACTGATATTGTCTAAATTTTGTAATTTCACTTCTAGTATATTACAAATATACTCTCTCTTCTTTTCTTTAGACCTTTAAAATTTTTTGGACAATGATACATCTTACCAAGAAATTCGATGCCCCATTACTTTCCATATCTCTTGTACTTCTGAATGTGTTTCCTAATTATTACATGGAATTTTGTGTAGCAAAACTTTTGAACCCTGTGTATCCAAGAATGTCTTCTTATGTCCTCACATATGAATGACAATTTTGTTGTTTAAGAATATCTAATTTTAAATATATCTTTTTTCAATACTTTAAAAATGCTTTTCCATTGATTTTTTTTTATTTCAGCATAATATAGAGGTACAAATGTTTTGGTTATATATATATTGCCTTTGCCCCACCCAAGTCAGAGCTTCAAGCATGTCCATCCCCCAGACAGTGCATACCACACCCATTAGGTGTGAATATACACCCCCTTACCCCTTTCCACCTGCCTGACACCTGATGAATGTTACTACTATATGTGCACATAAGTGTTGATCAATTAATACCAATTTGATGGTGACTACATGTGGAGCTTGTTTTTCCATTCTTGTGATATTTCACTTAGTACAATGGGCTCCAGCTCCATCCAGGATAACACAAGAGGTGCTAGATCACCATTGTTTTTTGTGGCTGAGTAGTGTTCCGTGATATATATGTACCACATTTTAGTAATCCACTCGTGTATTAATGGGAATTTGGGTTGTTTCCACATCTTTGCAATTATGAATTGTGCTGCTATAAACATTTTAGTGCAGATGTCATTTTAATAGAATGTCTTTTTTTCCTTTGGGTAGATGCCCAGTAATGGGATTGCTGGATCAAATGGTAGTTCTACTTGTATCTCTTTGAGGTATCTCCATATTGCTTTCTACAGAGGTTGTACTAGTTTGCAGTCCCATCAGCAGTGTATAAATGTTCCTATCTCTCCGTATCCATACCAACATTTATTGTTTTGGGACTTTCTGATGAAAGCTATTCTCACTAGAGTTAAGTAATATCTCATTGTGGTTTTGATTTTCATTTCTCTGATGATTAGAGATGTTGAGCATTGTTTCATATGTTTGTTGGTCATTAGTCTGTCTTCTTTTGAAAAGTTTCTGTTCATGTCCTTTGCCCACTTTTTAATATGGTGGTTTGATTTTTTTCTTGGTGATTTTCATGAGTTCTATATAGATTCTAGTTATCAGCCCTTTATTGGATGTGTAGCATGTGAATATTTTCTCCCATTCTGTAGGTTGTCTGTTTGCTCTTGGATTTCTTATACATAGTATTAGGTCTGAGAGATTTAATTTTGATCTGATTCTTGCTTTTTATTAAATGATCTCTTTCTCTCTAGAAGCTTTTCAAATTTTTGCTTTGTCTTTGATAATCTTAAATGCTACCTCTAGACAGAGGTATCCTTTTCCTTATAGCTCCTGTTTGTCATTCTAGTAGCCTTTTTAATTTTCAGTTTTTAAAATATTTTGTTTTGTTTTCAGGAAATGTATCTCCATTATTTCTTCAAATATTTTTCTCCTCTTTTTAAAAATTTTGTCTTTCTTTCTGGAAGTTCAATTATTCCTATGTAGGAAGTTTTGCCACCTTCTCTATCTCTAAAATGTTCTTTTCTATCTTCTATCTCTATATTCTTTCCTCCTGCCTCCTGGGAGAGTTGCTCAATTTATAAGTTACAAATTTGTTCAGCAGTTGTTACTGTGAGCTCATATTTCTCTGAAGGCATGAGATACTCTGTCTGATAATATGTCTCATAATGTATGTGGGGAAAGAGTTAAGGCAAAGGAAGAGGCTGAATCCCAGGGCAGAGAGCCTGGGCACAGTAGAACCACTTCTTAACACTCTGGTTTACTCTCCTCTTATCAGGTAATTCCTTGTGCCAAGGTTTCACTTTTAGACCTTTGGGGAGACACAGCTGTTGGAGGAAACAGCCTCTCTAAGATGTAATTCATAGCCCTGGTTGGCAAGGCTTTGTTTTTCTTTCCTCTTCTGGGTCACCATACTTACCAAAGGGCATTCATTTAAAAATACTTCAGTGTAAAACAGATAAATAACTATATCAAAATGAAACAGAAAACAAATTAAAAGGTACCACACCACTTTAATCCTTTAAAACAAAACAAAACAAAAATTTCAACACACACATACTCCTGGAGTTTCAAAACAGTTGGAACATGATAATTCTTTTACTGTAAACTGAATGAGTATAAGCTTGTGTCTGGTGCAGTAAGAAATCATTCAAGAACAGTAAGTCCTTTAGTATAAATTTTTCCATCTGTGTTTCCAAGGGCTGTAGCAGAATAGTTTGCAGTCCTGGGTATGCATTTAAGTTATTGGGGAATACTTGGCTTTGTCAAATGGGTGAGTTTTGCTATTTAGGAGAATGTAGATAAATTGGAACCTGATTAGTTCGAGTACTTCTTATTTCTGATTCTTGCTTCCCCCATAACCCGTGAAACAAAAACAAAACAAACCCTCCAAACGACTCAAACACACAAACACATACACTTAGATACATACACACACGATCTCCAAACTCTAGGACTACTACATGCATAATAGGCATTTAGGACTTTTACAAAGTTAGTTTTTAATTCCAGTTGGCTTTTTCTATGTGTTAAGGTCACGCAGATAATAAATAAACAGCCATTATCTTTCTATGAATGTAGGACTCAACTTTCTAAATAGGCTTAAAAGCCATAAAACCCAACCAAATAAAACCATAACAATAGTGGCAGCAATAGTAAAAACACAAAACACCAAACACTTAAAGTTCTAAGAATGGTATGTGGAATGGCTTGCCTGGGAACACCTGGAGAGATCTCTTCTTCAAGGGTTGGGTCACAAACCAAGGTCCCTGAGGCCTGAGGCCCATGGTTATGGGTACCAATTTGAAGAATTTTGGATGTGTATATCTTGCCTATTCATTGCAAGGAAGTGATCTGCAATCAAGTGGGGTAGACTTTCTCTCTTTATTGTCTACTCTGTCCTGTGCAGTCCTGGGTGCTTCTTCTGTGTGATGTTTTATAACTGTGGTTTGACCCGTCCTCCTCCTGGCCCAGCCAGGGAACCCTATGGGTTGACTGACCAGCACATGGGAGGTAGCATGGCAGAATGGAAAGAGTCATTATTTGACCAGAGATATTATTTGACTTCCCCTAGGAAATTTATAAGGCTCATCACCTTCAGAAAAATTACCAAAGTGTGATTTTTGTGAAAGGCAGATAACCTCTTTGAGCAGGAGTTGGCAGACATTCTCTGTAAAAGGCCAGATCATAAATATTTTCAGCTTTGTTGACTACACAGTCCCTGTCACAAATACTCAAGTCTGGCATCATAGCAAACATGGCCATGGACAAAATGTAAGTGAACGGATGCAGCTGTGTTCCAGTAAACCTTTATTGACAAAGCAGGTGCTGGGGCCGAATTTGGCCACGGACCACAGTTTGCCTTCTTGTTTATAAGAACCTTCGGGACCTCATAGGTTAAAAGTGAGGTGTTAGAAAATAGTCTCTGCCTATAGCAATGTATTTGAATCCAGTTAGAAAATAAAGATTAATATTTTATTTTTAAACAAACTGTGTGTAGAAGTGATTATATCTGGGAGTTGATCATCAGACAGAATTCAAATGTGTTGGGAGATTCACTGGCCTTTCAAAAGCTTAGGCAAATCCTATTTTCTGGTCGGAAAGTAAAAATGTTTCCATGGATTTTTCTGGCTACCCAATAGTTTTGATGGAAAGGTGTCTGTGTGAGTTAATTGTCAATGAGTATGAAAGTTGCAGATAAAATTTCTGCAGAAATGCATGAGAAATGGGAGTGGGAAGCAGGAAGGAGGAAAGGTGTTTGGCCGTATGTACCTGGACCTTGCTAAACGGCCCCTTTCAGAATGAATAATGATTTTGCACAAAGCCATTTGGCTTGGGAAATATCCTTGAGTTACTCTGATCCAAGGTGTACACAGTTTCCTTTGGCTAGCTCCTAGGGTGGAAAGCTTAGCTAAGAATTAGTCACTCAGGAAGGCAGGGAGAAGGGGAACCTTTTGGGAGGCTTGATCTGGGAGGTGATAGAATGTCCAGGAAGGGAAGCTTGGGATGCAAGAAAACACTGTGAGTGTAGGGTGTTTGGGGTGCATGTGAGTGGCTGTGAACAGCTCTGCTGTTTCCTGGGCTTAAATCCAGGGACAGCCCTGCTCACATTCAGTCCTACTCATGGAAAGGGAACTGTCACCCTTTATTGACTGATGGGCTGGTCTTGTGTTGATTTGTCTGATTTAAATTAGAAATCTTTTTTCTTAGATGACTGGTCAGCCTTCTTTTTTTTTTTTTTTTTTTTGAGACAGAGTCTCGCTTTGTTGCCCAGGCTAGAGTGAGTGCCGTGGCGTCAGCCTAGCTCACAGCAACCTCAAACTCCTGGGCTCAAGCGATCCTTCTGCCTCAGCCTCCTGAGTAGGTGGGACTACAGGCATGCGTCACCATGCCCGGCTAATTTTTTCTATGTATATTAGTTGGCCAATTAATTTATTTCTATTTATAGTAGAGACGGGGTCTCGCTCTTGGTCAGGCTGGTTTTGAACTCCTGACCTCGAGCAGTCCGCCCGCCTCAGCCTCCCAGAGTGCTAGGATTACAGGCGTGAGCCACCACACCCGGCCCAGCCTTCTTCTTTTAAAGTAGTCGATAACAGTGCATGGCGAGAGGATCATAAGCAGCTTGCCCAGCTTTTATATGTAACCCACTATCTAATTTTAGAAAGAGAGGTTAGAAAGCTGCTTCTTGTCCCCGTGTTTCACATATGCCCAGATATGAGCATTTAAGTGATTGAAAAGTAGTATCTCTCGGTAAAGCCATGGCTGACGTTTTTATATTCTTAAAAATGCCTCTCCCAGAGCAAAGCAAATTGCTCCAACACCAAAATATAGGCACAGGGGCCCTCGAGATTTGTTTAGGCGGTGTGAGAGCATTTCTTTCTTTTTTTTCCCTATAACTTCAAAAGCCTACAACTTAAAAGTGTGATATGGGCAAAGAAATTTAATCTGTTTTATAGACAAGTTAAAAGATACATCTCATTTGTCCTGGGAGCCAGTGTGAAAAATCTATGTGGCTTTGAACGAGGAGAAAATGGCTGTGGGGTGTGTGTGATGTCGATAGAGCCCATAAACACACCCAGACAGGCACCAGCACCAAGAAAGGGAATTACATTTTTTATTTGAATGTATGCCATTTAGAAATGTTCTTTACTGTTAATAATAACAAATAAAATGTTCAGAGAATTCCCATTTTCCTCTTGCTCTCATAAACAACCAACTAACCAACCAAATGAAAAAGCAGTCTCTCTCAAGTCACAGCCCAGAGATAGGCAGGTGGGGGTTTCTATTCCATGTTATCATTCTGATTTCCTCCGTGGTGTTGTTGCACCGTCACCATCCTATGGTTGTAATCTTATGGGTGTACGTGTGCATGTACACAACATAAGAATATGCATCAAGAGGCCGGGCGTGGTGGCTCACGCCTGTAATCCTAGCTCTCTGGGAGGCCGAGGTGGGCGGATCCTTTGAGCTCAGGAGTTCCAGACCAGCCTGAGCAAGAGCGAGACCCCGTCTCTACTATAAATAGAAAGAAATTAATTGGCCAACTAATATATATATAGAAAAAATTAGCCGGGCATGGTGGCGCATGCCTGTAGTCCCAGCTACTTGGGCGGCTGAGGCAGGAGGATTGCTTGAGCCCAGGAGTTTGAGGTTGCTGTGAGCTAGGCTGATGCCACGGCACTCACTCTAGCCTGGGCAATAAAGTGAAACTCTGTCTCAAAAAAAATAAAAAAAAAATAAAAAAAAAATAATATGCATCCATGGGACTCTATAAAGCTGTATTAATTTTAAATGGAAAAACTTACAGCCAATAAACATTCTTTCCTGATATATATTTCAGCAACGAAGTTGTTCACCTCTGATTCATGTTGTCCTTTTTTAAGGGGTGACTCTTTGGCAGGCCCATCCTTACTGAGTCCTCACTTCTTCACAGTAAGCTGCAAAGCTGGTGTTACAGAAGCTGGGATTCTAAGGGCCTCAGTAATGAGCCTGAAGTGAGGGGAAGGAGCTGGAAGCTGCTATGGATAATGAGAAAACCAAATGGGCGGAGAGTAACAGTGACAACAGATAGCTCCGTCTTGTGTAAATTAGGTTTGTTCAGAAGCAACAGAAGCTTGAATAAACTCAAAGTGAAATACCATCTTCAGGCTCATGTTACCTTCAAAAGCAATTGAAAAAGCTAAAAAGTAACCTAAACCCCTTTCTAATCAGAAATATTCTATCCAGGTAATGTTGCCAGCAGAAGCTTCTCTTTTTATTTGTTTATTTTTACTTGTCAAATGATAATTGTATATACTTATGGGGAACAATGTTTTTGTTGGTGTTGGTGGGCTTTTTTCATGAGTATACCCAGAGGCCTGCCCACCCCTCATTCCAAGGTGACTTGGCTAGAGAAGCTATCCATGATATTTTGCTATTTCTCTGGCATACCCTATGTGCTCTCTGTTTCTCACCTTTTTGTATAAACATCACACTTTAAAATCAACAGGGCTTGGGTTTCACTTCACACTCAAGAGGCACAGCTCTGTAAGATTTTAAGTGAAAGGGTATAGTTTTTTTAAACCCTTTTCAGGATAAGTTGGAAGGAAAGGTGGTCTCTGGGTGCTCAGAATGACTTATTTTCCTTAGGATAAGCTTTGAGAAGCACTTTCATTGGCTGACATATTTCCTGGCAAAACAATCAAACAAAAAAATTAGTCCTATGGGTATTAGGCAAGAGGGAAGAAGTGTGGTCTTTAGAATCAGACCGCATTGGGTTCTGTTCTCAGCAATGCCAAATACCAGCTATTTAATTACTAGAGACAACTGATTGTCCCCAAGTAATCATTTCCCCTACCTTCTTTTGAAAATAGAAGAGTGGGACACTTCACTCCAGATTAAGACTATGTTTCTCAGACTCCTTGACTTTCAGGGCTAAAGCTAAGACCGTTCCAGGAAAACTAAAAAGAATTGGTCATTCTTGTCATAACACACAGACTGGAGAAGTTCATTGAAATAACTGGTGATTCTGAATTTGAAGTAACATGCATTGAAACTCTGTTTCTGAATCTGGTGGGAATTTAACCCAGTGATGCCAACCCTACAATTTATATAATTTCTTTTTCTTTGACACACTCAGTGTTGCAGATAAGAAATACTTGTTACCTCTGCCATTACTAACTAGATCATTGCCATCCTGAAGAATTAGATGCTGTCATTCTTTTGTAGTAAGGAAATGTAGGCTATGGCAATGAACACATGATGACATAGTCTTTGGATTCTTTTGGTGACTTTATGATCAAATCTAGTTGATCCCATTGGTGGTTCCACACTTTGGGAAGATGATGAAAACACTGGTTTGCTTTGCTGGGGCAGATTTAGTACAATTATTATGAAGACAGGTTTGTTCAGGGAGGAGATACCAGAATCCAGCTTACTTATCCTTAAGTACTGCGCTTACTGGGCCACTACTGTACATTGCTGATGTTATATCTGAAATTGGATTTTGAACTTAGCTACTAGTAAACTGACTTGGTGAGTTCTGACTCAGTGAGGACTTAGAGGATAAGATCTAGCTGAGCTTTTCTTACTATGACTTTCTTCAGCTTTTACACATTCCCCCTCCTCCCCGAGTATGAAGAGAATTGCAGTTATACTCTAGGTCAGGTCTGAGCTCATCCTCCAAATATGTCTCAGTGTCTCCAACAGCAACCTGAATATTAAGCATGTATATCTTACGTGCTGGAAGGGGAGTGCACTGGGGTGGTGAGGGAGGCCAGGACTGTGCGTCCTCTCAAATTGCTATTCACCTTTCGTTCTGGCACTTTTTTTGTTGGTCTTTCTAACTTTTATAACAACTTGATAGTGAGATTTTCCAGGATTTACTGGCATTATCTCTAGAAGTACCTGGAAGAAATCTCCATCTTAAGTGAAATCATATGTGAACAATAGCCTCTCAGGCAGTGATAATAAAGAACACTATACTGCCAATATCAAGTGCAAAGCTAGGGTTACTGTAGGCTCGTGATGGTCACTATTGTTGATTCCATCGAACTGGTTAGCTATAAAGGGTGTCCTCCACCCTTCAATTCATCAAGCTTTATGCTGGGCCCAAAAGAATGGCATTTGTCAAACATAAGAAAGCCATGATTTGCCAAGGATATATGTGTGTTGTAGGTAGGCAGGCAGTCCAAATCTGCCTGGGGAAGGAGTTATCCAGCTATATAGACAAGATTGCATTTTCACTGCTAAAAGCTATTGCTTTCTTATCAAATAGATATCTTGGCTATCTTTGCCAAAAAAAAAAAAAAAAAAAAATCAGTGTGATGAAGTGTTGCATACTTTTAAAATATTTATCTCTAGCATTATATTGTTATGGCTTTAGTTTGTGCAATATTTATGTGAGGTAAAGTACTGGTCCATAAACTAACATTTCTGGGTCAACAATAAGAAGAGTATGATAAGCTAGAAAAAGAGAATGTACTTTCTTATAAACTTGCTTTCTTCAAATTCAATGTCAAGCAAAAGCTCTTGGTATAGTATTGGGATCTTAAACACCACATATAAGATATGTAAGGAGCCTTTTATAGCTAGAAATGTTTTTTCTTATATTTTGAGGCTTAGGAAGTTTCTTAAAATTTCATGTTTCAGAAAATTTGAAGTTTATGAGTGAGATTAATACCCCCTATTTCTGGCATTGTGATAATTTTATAAACTTATTGGAAAAAAGAAGCTAAAAAAGTTACAGGGTTGCACAGATCTTTGAGAACCTGAAAGAAAAATGGATATTATTTCTTTTTAATTTCATTACAAATGTTTATTAACCAGATATCTTACTAGCATTATTTCAGGGCTTCTGTTTTTCTTATCTCACAGATAAAACAGAGATATAATAATATTGCAAAGGTTTGCTGTGGGAATTAAATGGGTAATTTTTATAAAGTTCTTGGCGTGGTATCCAGGACATAGCAAGAACTCTATAAATGTTTTATATTCCATTATTAATATCATCTTTATTATTATTGCTCCATCTAAAAACTGTGGGGGACATGAAGAGATATCATCAAAAAATTTATATTTAGTTAATGAGATAGGGCTTAAGCTTGTGAAATTTTCTGTATAATTTGGTAATACCATCCATATGAGCCATGTATGGGCTATATTTCTGGTTCCATATAAACTGTTAATATTGGACTGGGAAAGTCACATTTTAGCTTATTGGATAAACCAGAGAACAGAGATTTGGAGAATGGGGGCAGAGGTGGAGTACCCAGAAAGCAAAAAAGGATATTCACAATCAGAATAAGTAAAATATAAGACATAGAGTTCAGGGAATAGTCCATGGAGAAAATGGCTAGAAAAAAACGAACAGCCAAGTTGGGGAGTAAGACATAGGTTTACTGGAAAATTTAGGGCAGGTTTTTATTTTTTTCTTCTTTTTGTTCTGTCTTCCTCCTGTCATAGATTTAGAGATTCCCTTCTTGGTCTTTGCCTTGGTCTTTCTGTGTCTACTGACTATAATATGTTATGGGAGAGACTTCAAAGAGGAAGGGGGACTCTAAGTGCATCTTGAAAAATGGGAATACTTTAGACAAGATGAAGAGGAAATAGAATTGCATAACAGGTGGGAAGAAAGTGAGCAGTTTCTCCTACAGAAATGTAGGAGAGAAGTTCTCATACATTTGGGGCCCAATGAGCAGATCAAGGGACTTACATAAGGGAGTCATATGATACATGAACTTGGGCCATTGTGGACAACTTAAACAATCAAGTTTGGATTTTATCATTTGGGTAGAGGAAAGTATTGATAAGTGCAAAGACTGATTTCCTCCCTCTCCCCCTTCCCTCCCTCCGTTCTGCCCTTCCTGTCTTAGTTCATGCCTTTTACTCACTGATAAGGAATGACTTGCCTTCTGGTTTATTGAAGCAGTAGATCAGAGAACATTTGCCGCAATAGTGTCTGTTGAAGGGGCTGGTCTTAAACACTCTAGCACCACATTCATCTGAAGAGCACTTCCAGTGAAGACGACTACTTTCCTTATTCTCATTCACCTTACAGTATTTTAAGACAGCCAGGGTAACCTTCTTTCTCTTATGCTTATTTTTAGGAGTGGTGTGATACTTCTTCCTTTTCTTGGAATCTCAACACAAGATAAAGAGTAGACTCCTTTTGAACTTTGTGGTCAGACACAGAATGTCCATCTTCTAGGTGTCTGCCAGAAAAGGTCAGTTTTTGCTGATCTGGAGGAATTTCTTCCTTATCCTGGATCTTGGCCTTCATATTGTCTATTGTATCCAGGGGTTCAACATTAAGAGCGATGGTTTTCCCTGTAAGGGCTTTTATGAAAATCTGCATTTTGGTATCAGTTCCATCACAGCTGATGGATAGAGAAACTGAAGATTGAAGAATAACTTTCTCCAAGTCATTACTGCTGCTAGGCAGGAAGACAGGGCTTGGATCCCAAATGAGTCTTCATCCAAAGCCCATGTCTTTTCCCATCACCTCTGCTGCCACTGGGAATCTTTTGAATTGATAAAAGTTATACATGAGATCCATGACCCTGGAAGAGGAAGAGTCAGGAAAGAACTGTTAGGGAACCAACATGATAAATTCAGACGAGCAACAACACATTTATAAAACTTTCTGACAAATCTCATCTTGACAGCTGTGTGAACAGGGGTTATTAATCTTCATGTTACAGTTGAAAAAGACTATACAGTTGGTTCTTATTACTCTTGGTAGGTATGTTCTATGAAGTCCACAAAGACTGAATTAATGAATACTGTAGTAGATCTTATAGGAAGTATGAGATTAGGTTCCTGCAAGTATCTGACCACATTTTCATCAACTGATCCATACACAATCTCCTTTTATGTATCTTAGAATTCTGTTTAAAGATGCTTATTTAATATACATCGTTGATTCGTTAACATTGAACTCACAGCCAATAGCACTATATCTTGGCCAAATGAAGCTTATATAATACATGTATTTTCTCCATAATGGACCTCACAGCCTTCTTGTGCTTAGGAACCCTAAGTAGCACTTTAGAGCTAGGAGCGCTGAACAAGAAGGGAGTGTCTCCTTGTTTGACCTCCACTGAGAACATGCACATCGGGTGACTCAAATGTTTTGCTGCTCTGGGCATGTCTATGAATGACTGTGAAAGTACCACGAGTACTAATTTTTGAGGTTACAAATAAATTTTATCAAGTAGATGAATATACACACACAGAATCCACAAACAATGAGGATCAACAAAGTAAGTACTGGAGTACTTAGTAATAGTCAGGTCCTGGGTTAAGAAATCCATGTCAGATAAACCTTATAATAAACTCATTTTACAGAGAAACTCGTCCAAGAGCACACTGCTGGTAAGGGGTAGATCTGTGATTATGTCCCCATATCTGTGGCTCTAGGGTCTACTTAGGAGCATTATGTTGCATGGAAGAAACTGAGATGAAGAGTTCAAGTTATTCAAGCTTTCCCAAGCAGAAGGCAACAGAACATGGAGTTGAATTCTTCCTCTAACTCAAGTGCATATCCTGGACATACCATCTCAGAGGGTGGAGTGGTGTGAATGGAAAGAAAAGAGGAGTTGCGAACATCATAACAAAGGGCTTATGTTAGTTGGAGTTTTGTCTGTGAAACCATGAGATGTAATCTATCAAATCTGTAATTCTCCTTCTGAGCTTTGCTGTGACGGGACTCATATAAAAATACATTTCATCTTGATTTTTTGGATTCAAAATACATATAATTTGGTGTGATGTCAGAAGAAATAGTAAAGTAGAATCAGGGGTCATCTTTTATAAGTTTCCTTGAGGTGAAAGGAGATTTTGTTATTCTATTCAAATAAAATAAGGTCTTTAGAAAAGAAAACTCCATTTACCCTATTCTTGAATTATATACTATTGTTGTTGTGTATTTTATTTTTGTTTATTCTTAACCTCATATGACTTTATCATTTTTATTTAATGTGGTCCTTTTTTGTCTACTTTTACCCATATATTAGTCATGTTCTTTGTTCTTTATTCTTTCTGTATCTCTACCCTGCCATTTGGGATCATTTTTCTTCTGCCTGGAATCCTTTAGAATTTCTTTCTTTGGTAGAAAATTCTCTTAGTGTTTGTTTGTCTGAAAATGTCTTTATTTTACCTTTATTTTTGAAGGCTATTTTGCTGGGTATGGATTTTGAGGTTACTGATTGTTTTCTTTCAGCACATTGAAGATATACTCCTTTTTTTTTTGGCTTCCATTACAGCTTTTGATGTAACAACTAGCTTCCTTGAGTATAGTCTATCCTTTCTCTCTGACTGCTTTTAAAATCTTCTCCTAGACTTGGGTATTCTTCATTATCTAAGTGTGGTTTCCTTTTTAGTTTTCTTGTTGAGATTTTTTGGCTTTCAATGTAAGGATGAACTAAAAACAAACCATTATCCCAACTTAGTAGAATTTGCACAATCAGGACTGGGCAGAAAATGCTCAACTGCTGAGCAGAGGAAGACAAATAATAGTGCTTGAAGAGTTGTAACCATGAGCCTCTCCCCAATCATATTTTCAACCTGAATACACGCTACTTGAATGGTCTGACAAAAACTTGAAATGAAAAACGACTTTCATTCCATTCACGAAAACAAGAAACTTCTTGTCATGATTCACTAAACATTCAGTGGAAAAAAAGATATCATGAGAAACAAAATATAATAGAAATAAATCCAGGAAGACTTTGGATACTAGCAATTTTTAGGCATAAAATATAACAGTGTTTATCATATTTAAAGAAATAAGAGAAAAATTTTATAATTTATGGAGAAATATTAAACCATAAAGAATAATCAGCTTCCGATTTAATCTGAAAAATGAATTATTTGAAAAAACCCTCTATTAATGTGTTTAATAGCAGATTTGACTACTTTCTTCAAAGTATACCTGTGTCTAGTGTATCCACTTGAATTCTAATTACACAGGTGGTGCTGGTGGTATTTAAGCTTACTTCTGTGAATCCACTTCAATAAAACTCAGCCAGTTGGTCTTTACTTGGAAGAACTCACACTCCTTCTGAGACAATTCCAGAAACCTTTGAGAGTCCTACATGGGAAAGCACTGTTCTAGGCACTTTAAGGGCACACAAAAATGAAGGTATATGGTTTGTGCTTTCCAGAGCTCCCCGAATAATATGAAGAGAAAGACATATATGTAGAAAGCTCAGATACAAAATAGATTATGTGTATGTTATTCTATAAGAATCCACAAAATACAGGCACACGACATGGGTGTTTGGGAGGGATATCAATTCTGAAGGCAACACAATTGGTGAAAATTGTTTTCAGAGGAATTTGATTCGGGTTAAACGCTGTGACTATTTCAAAAGAAATTTCCCAGCACATCAATTTGGATGGGAGCTGAGAATCCCAAGCATCCTGCATGAATTGCCCTGCTTAGGACAAAGCAAGACATTTGTTGGTATTAGTGGGGCAGGGGGTTGGGGGAAGGAGGGGTAGAAAGAGAGATAGGGTGGGATAGGAGGAGAGAGAGATACAGGGAGGAGGAGGGGGGAGAGTGAGAGAGAGAGAGAGAGGGAGAGAGAAAGAGAGTGGGGGAGAGAGCGAGTGAGAGGGAGGAAGAGAAAGAGTTGGGGAGGGGAAGCTTGACTCGGGGCCAGGAGATGATGCAAGGTTGCATGCTGCGCAATGTAATTCCTCCCTATGAAGTGCTAAATCTTCAACAATGCCTACAAAGATTATGAAATGCTTAATATAAATCCTTTTTCCTAGACTGAGTTGTGTGTCCTGGCCCCTGGGGCAGGATGGAGACAGCTCCATGCAGGGCCCAGGCAGCAGAGTGAAGCAGGCGGGTATGTCCTAGGAGCTCATGGATGCGAGGGGGAGGCCTTCACGCCAGCCTGGGGTAAGAAACTGGAAACTGGCCAAGTTTAACTCCATGCCTGAGGAGAGAGAGACCTCACGTGACATCTGGATGGTGCTAAGAAAGCTCTTGGGAGAGACAAAGTTTGACTTGGACATTGAAGTGCAGGTTGGATTCCAGCGGGACTGAAGCTGTGGCAGGGCAGGAGGGCTCTCCAGAGGGGGAATAAGCATGAGCAAAGGCACCGAGAGAGAGGAAAGTGCTCGGGCTGTTCTCCCAGCCAGCTGCGGAGCATGCCTGCTGTGCCCCCCAAGTCAGGCTAGGAGAAGACCACGGACTGAGTCCCCGCTTGGAACGGGCCAGTGAGGACAGAACCTAGGACTGCAGGTCTGTGGCAGCCCTCCTAGTGTGTAGCTGGCGCTCATCGTTCTATAGCATGTGGCCCGCCTTCCTGTTAGGCTGCCCCCTCCAGCTTGCCTTCTGCCTCCTGCAGACAACGTGGGGGACGGGGGGGGGGGGGGGTGCAGCGTGAATTTTGGAAATGGGGTGCCCACAATGGCCAACTGCACAATGCCGCATCTCCTGGTTGTGATTAACTCGTCGTTTGGTGCATTTTTGCCTAGATATGGCCTTCTGGAGCACCTCGGGAGATGTCAAACTCCATAACCGAGCCCTGGGACCAAAGCATTCATGCACGAGTAAATGAAAGCAGACCCGTTGCTGGGGTCTGCCCCCTGAAATACGGCTGCCCACATATTTGAAAGTCACAAGCCCCACTGTCTGTCATCCCCCACTGGCTCTGCATTGCCGATGCTTGTCAGCTCGTATGCAACCGAATCGCCTGACACCGGGGAAAGGTGAAATAAAAGTGCAATAAAACCCACTGTGGACTTGCAGTGCACTCGAACGTGATACTCCAGTTTAAAGGACACTGTTTTAAACAGCCTAGAGTTTCTGAAAAACATGTAATTAATGACCATCAAATGCTTTTGATTAAAAAGAGTATGAATTTAAAGCCACATTTTTTGAAGGGAAAGACGTTGCTTGCATCTTTGAGGGCTATTCAGTGACCACAGCGCTTTGGGTTCAAGGAGTTGGAAATTTGTCTGGTGCTACGTCACATTCAATATTTGATTTGCAAACATAGTTTCTCCTTTACTAAGTGACCACTCAACTGAAGTCAAAAGTTATCTGATTACAGGAAAATAACTTGATTGTTCTGGTTACTGTAAATATTTCATAAGCTTGTTCCAACCAAGCGCCCTCTGAAAATTTCCATGTCTTCATCTTACTGTGTAACATCCAACTTGACTTATATTCTTCTATTTTCAAAAAAAGCTGCAATTTGAGAAGATGGCTTTGAGGCCTTTCAAAATTACTTGCAATTTTTTTCCACTGTATTCAGGAGTTATAGGCCATTCCAATATCCCAGTCTAATATGATAAATTAGTGATGCATACTGTGTTTAGAGGTAAGATACGGAAAAATTCCTTCATGCTAATTTCCTGCCTATTTGTGATCACTAGGTCTTAAAATTCCCCATATATCTCTGTCAGGTAGATAAAAGGCCCCAATTACTTAGCTGCTGCTCAGACGTTTCACACACCTGGTTTTAGATAAGAGTTCTAGAGTAGGAAGAGAGCAGGGTCTAAGGAAACAAAGAAAATGCTTCCAGTTTGCAACATCAAATTTTATTACACTGGGCCATAAACAACCCCAATTAGCAAAGCATGTTCACAGTCAAAGTTGCCTTTTGAAAAGCAGTTGTGTGTACATTTCCCTGGGAGCAGATGGTGAGTGTGTGGAATCCTTGCACCGTCCTTAGTTTTGGAGATTTATAAGGAGGGGTAGGGCTGTGTTTACCAAGCCTGCTGCTTTCCTCACCAAATCAATTCCTTACCAGGGTCCAGCCAGACCTCTGGAAGGGGTTAAGTAGGCGTCCAGGGGGACCACTTGACATCTGCTCCACCTCCGACTTTTTGATCTTGTTGTTTTTGGCTTTTGAAGGACAGGCCCACATTGAAGAGTGTGTGCGTTTGAACATGTGTGTGCCTGTTTGTGTGACCAGTGGCTTTAGTGTGGGAGAGGGAAGGAAAACAATCCTATGATGATAGATCAAATGAGGGCAAGATAGTGGTTTTCTTTTTTCTTTTTTTTTTTTTGGGTGAGTGGGATTACATGCTATGAAATGAGAATAGGAAGGAAAACACTGGGGGCTCATGTGTGAAACCTTCTGTGAACAGGAAGGGAAACCGTGTGGCTGTTTTGCTGTCATTAACCAATGCTTTAACGTGGCTGTCAATGAGAACCAAATTGAGTGGTTCACTCTGAGCTGCGGCCCCTCCAGTTGACAGAGTCTGTTTTTCTTTCGAAGAAACAAAATGAAATCTCCCCAAAAGTAATATGCGGGAAGCTCAGACAGAGTTGGCGGATTCTAATGCTAGTGGCCCAGCAACCGTCAGGGCTGCCATTGGCACCCCAAACTCTGGTCCTCCTCTTCCTTGGTGGGGTGTGGGAAGAAAAATAAGAGGGGTACGAGTGTGAGCAGGGGAGGATAAATTGCTTAAGGCACCCAAAACCTGAGAGGTCTGGAGCTCCTTGAGTAGGAGGGCTGAGAGAAGCAGCAGCTGTCTCAGCCTTTGCCTCCCCTGATACTGCCACTGGTTGGCCACATACCCTCCTCTTGGTCCTGGGAGGATTACGAGAGGAAGGCCTGGGTGTGGTGAAGATGGTCTTGTCCAGGGCGTTTTGGTATTAACATGCCTCCCTGTCTTGACTCCTAAGTTTCATCATTCCTGATTATGTTTGGCCTTGACGTCTCTAAAAACAATGACAAAGCACGACCTGCAGAAAGTTGTCAGGAAGGGCCCTGGTGTCCCTTGCAATGTCCCCTTCCACCTTTGGTTGAAGATGGAAACTATGATTAGGCTCATTTTTTGGATGTAAGGAGTTCTCTTGGTCTGTTACACACATCCTACTTAGCTATTCTCAAACATGTACAGACTTGGTGTATCTGAGCCTTACTATTACAGCACATAACTGAGTATGGGAAGCTGAGTCTGGCTGTGGACAGCAGACACACTTAAGTCCAGGGTTTGGCAACAGGAAAGCTTGGAGGGTGGGAAGAAGGAAACGGTAACCCCACAAGGGGTTATCTTCACATGCCGTGTGAAGACGCAGAAGACCACCTTTTTCTAAGCTCTTATTGATAGGAGGGAATCTGATAACTCCAACAGTACTCTAGGACTCTATGGTGTGTCTGGAATAAGTCATCGACATTGTATACTGGTTTAGAGATCATGAGATTGGCTTGTCCTTGGGCACACACCCTGCCTGCAGTCAAGTTGCGACTTCTCTAAACCTGGGAATAGGTATCCTACATCCTATTCCCTGGTCTTAAGGAACTTGGTGCCTAAGCAGTTTCTCAACATGTGCTTAACAGTTTAGGTCCCAGCAAAGAAGATGGTCGGCTCAGTAATGACACTCCTATCGATGCCTAGAGAGGAAAGGTCCTTGTTTTCTAGTGAATTATTTTGGGGGAGGTGTGTCACATGTGGCTGCTGTTAGGTGGAAGCTGCCCAGCCTACATCTTCATGATCCAGAAGCCTTGGATATCCAACCCCAAATCCTGGGTTCTGAGTCCAGCCATCTGGAAGGGGGTTCAGGGCTGGGCCCCCGCTGCCCCTTGTCTGCCTTTGGTGTCACTGAGGTCTACTGTGAAGGCTTAAAACTAATCTCCCATAGTTTATGAGCCCAAATCCATTTGCAATGAGGAAGACCCACGATGACCAGTGGCTTAAACAAATGTCCTCTTCTGCGGCGTCCCTACGGTGAGACTCGAGTTCCACATGCATGATGTAAGTGAGAGCGGGGCAGCCCTTTCTCCCACATGTGGCTAAGAAATCATTCACAAAGCAAACGGAAAAGACAGTCCTGGGCAGGCGACTTTTCCTTTTGCTCTGGGCCAGGCCTGAGCTCCCAGGCCACTGCTAGAGGGCTTGTCTGATCTGGAAGTGTGATTGAAAACAGGTGTCCACCCAGTGCCTATAAAATATATACTGGCAATGGGGGAGATCCTTGGAGATTCTTTCAACCCGTAGAAATATGGAGACAATTCCCAAATCTGACTCTGCCTAGATCCTTCCAGACTTCCAGCCCCATCTCTCTTTGGGAAAAAAAAAAACCCGCAAAAACTTTCAGGGAAACTGGGAGCATATGGTTCCACCACTTTATTCCATAGAAAGAATGTGAAAAAGATTAGAGAGATGCTGTCAAAATGTCAGACTTGGCCTTGCATGGCAGGAGAAGTGGCTCTTGTATCCTGCCCTGCCTTCTCTTCCTCAGGGCATCCCAGGTGACCTTGGGGCGTACGAGCAAAGCGGTGACTGCGATCTGAATGCCAGATTTACCCAATTTCTATTTAGCAAACAAATCGAATGTACTGCTGCTCATGTTTGGGATAAATACCTGATTAGATTCTCTTAAAATATGGTGACCACTGCCCATAAAGGAAAGGAATTTCAGCTGGGCACTGGCAGGCCGGGGCGAGAGGATTGGGTTTCCTCTTTATTTGTTGTCAGCAAGTGCTCCTGAGCTCTCCTACCTTGCAAGTTCATTAAGCACGTGGTTGAACGTGGGGCTACTGACAACGCAGCTGTATTTCATTTGTAGATAATTGATGCAATAAATGTAATAACCAAATGAGATATGTGGACTCAGGAGCTAATTTGGGCGTAGATGTTACAGCACTTGTGCAGCTGGAAATGTTGCCGTCACACAATCTGTTTCAGACAAATGTGTACCCCATTCCTGTCCTAAGACCAAAAAAGAAAAAAAAAAATCAAATCATCCTCCACATCTGAGAGTACATGTTCAATCAGTCATGGTGAGTCTAAACACTGCTTGAAAGAATATTCATAGCAGCAATTTACTGCTACATGAACAGGTGACATTAGCCCCTTAGATACTGGGGGTGCCACATAGAGGTGCTCAGACCTGGTTTCCATAGGCACTTTTGGTTTGGAAATCTGAAGAACCTTAGTCGGAAGGGTGTGGATTCATTGTTTTTCTTCAGCTTCCTTTTACTGCAGGCAGAATTTCTTTTCCATGGTCCATAGATTTCCAGAGGCTCCTTACCTTTTATCTTCTCTGATATTTTAGCCCAGGCAATCTGAATAGTTATATGTGGGAGGCAAGGTTCTGTGATTTTAAAACAGGGCTCTTGGAACAGACAGCCTTCACAGAAAGGAGTTTGTAATACACAAGAGACCCATACTTCGAAGAAGCTCTTACAGTTATCTACCAATAGCCTAGACTAGAGATTGATAGACTATGGCCCATGAACTACATCCAACCTATTGCCTGAACTAAAAATGGTTTTTTACATTTTTAAAATGGTTGCAAAAAAATCAAAAGAAGAATAATATTTTGTGATACAGAAAAATTATGTGACATTCAAATTTCAGTGTCTATAAATAAAGTTTTATTAGAACACAACTACATTCATTTCTTTACTATTTTCTATGGCTACTGTGGTGGGTAGTTGCAACATTTACCATCTAGCCCTTTACAGAAAAAGTTTGCCAACCTCTGGCTTAGACTGAAATACCACTAATTTCTACAAGTGAGGAAAAACTAGACTTGATTGCAGTGTATTTCAAATAACATTTTCTTCAATTAAGTGCACAGAGAGTAGGTTAACCACTCTGTCTGCAGAGGCCCTTCTTCAAGAACCAGATGGGAAACATTATCATTAGCATATCATTAGTTATGAATAGTAGTGGCCTAATTTTCTTCTCCTTGTACTGACATTTATTTCAATTGGTTGCACTGTTTGCATGCAAACACTGTTTCTAATCTGTTTGCAAAGTTTGTTGTCTTAACTAGATAATCTTTTATTTTACAATTTAATTTTGTACTCAAACTGTTCAACATATTGTTTTCTCAGTAGATATTCTTAAATGTCAGATTTGTTGAGGTATGATTTTGATACATTATATATAATAGGTTTATATTTCTAAGAATTTTGACCAAAATGTCCAGTCATGTAGCCACTGTCACAATCGAGATCTAGAACAGCTCCCTCACCCCAAAAAGTTCCCTTGCGCCCCTTTGGCATCAGTCATCTTTCCCCCTTCCCTGGCCCCTGACTATGATGGATGGTTTTTTTTGTTCCCATAGTTTTACCTTTTCCAGAATGTCACATACGTGAGAGCATACAAGATGTAATGGATATTTTAAAGGTACATTTCAGTTCCCTCAACTGCAATTTAGGAACCAAAGAATTCTTAATCAGTGAGTTTCAACTATACTTGCAACAAGCATATAATTAAGATTAAATCTATTTTCCTTGCTTATCTAGAAGAGGAATTAAAAGTTCGACATACAGATATTGAACTTGTTCATACAAATACTAAATTTGTGGGACTGGATTTTGAAATTGACATGAAAAAGGCTTTGTCTAAAAAAAGAATGTAAATGTTGTTATCAATTATGCTGAAGCTTCCTGGATGAATTTATTTTTGTTATATACTCTTAGGCTTTCAATTTAATAGCCCCAAAATGATTTCTAAGATAGATTTCTCTGTGAGTGAAAAGGGAGAAGAAACTGTTTATATAGTCATAATCTGTCAATCTAAACCTTTCTCCTCACTTCTTAAATTTTATATATCTTAAAAAGCAAAAAATATGCCAAAACATAAAATATCCATTGTGTTACTTACTTGTTTCATCAAATATAGGATTGTTCTTTAGGAATGGAGATTGGAGAACATCTTTTCCACTATGTATAAACAGAAGGTGACAGAATACATGTGTACTTGCACTAAAAAAAGAAAAAGAAAGTGTGCATTTCCAATGTTTCTATATTGCGCTGATTTTCTAGTAAGTTGGATTTCTTCTTTTGAAGTAGTTGATAATATGCTAATTTTCTTTCTAGACAATCCTACAACAGAGACATTTCTGTATGTTGACAACGCTGTTTAGTGAGTACAAATAAAATTTAAAAAGCAATGAAAATTCAAGATCATCAACCCTAACCCAGCCCCTCCTTTTCCCCTTCCTTTCCTCTTTCTTCCATATTTAGTGTCTAGTATGGATAACACACTATTGCCCCTTGGTGACCCTTCTCTTATTGTCTAGGATGGGGAAATTACAAAGGACCCCTTCAATGGAAGCCAAGCATGAACTTAAGTAACACAGTGGGTATCTAAGTACACCAAAGTCTTGCTAGACCTTAAGGTAAGGTTTCTACTTTGACATTCTTATGCTGTTGCATATTTTTCCCAGCTCCCAGAAGAGTGTGAAAAATAGATTCAATATGTCTTAAGCATCTTTATTAGTTGTAGGTTTTAATCCAAGAGCACTAGGATTTTGCTGCCTGTGTCTACGCAAGTGGGCATTAGATTAAAACTCAAGGTAGCAAGTTCAGAAAATGGCCTGAAGTTTTCATTTTATCTCAAACTGAACTCATGTTACTCCTGTTGAAAATTGTACTGACAGGCCTATACATATAATTTATGATATTTCCTATCAAGATGTGTAGCTGAATTAGAAACATTTGTGAACAAGTCCTTCTACAGCCAGTTAAAAGGCATTTTTCTGCTGGGGAAGGGAGGAGGGTGTAGAGTGCAGAGGCACAAAGAAGAACTTAGAATGCCTTTCATTTCAATGACTGTTGATCAAGTAATTGCCTGTAAACTCCTTACAACTGTGACCCTTGTGGCAACCACAGAAGAGGTGTTTATGGATAGACATTAAGTTCTTTCTTAAGTTGTTCGCAAAGGGTAGTGTTTACAGAGGAAACTTCCCCAAACATGTTATTTTCCTTTGAAACATTACATAAAGCAGATAACAAGATTTGGTCAGATAGCACCAAAAGGAGAGTGGAGGTGAACAAGAGAAGCTTTGCCTATGTTTTTTTTTTTTTTTTTTTTTTGAGACAGAGTCTCCCTTTGTTGCCCAGGCTAGAGTAAGTGCCATGGCGTCAGCCTGGCTCACAGCAACCTCAATGTCCTGGGCTCAAGTGATCCTCCTGCCTCAGCCTCCCAAGTAGCTGGGACTACAGGCATGCGCCACCATGCCTGGCTAATTTTTTCTATATATATGTTAGCTGGCCAATTAATTTCTTTCTATTTATAGTAGAGACGAGGTCTTGCTCTTGCTCAGGCTGGTTTCGAACTCCTGACCTCGAGCAATCAGCCCACCTCGGCCTCCCAGAGTGCTAGGATTACAGGTGTGAGCCACGGCGCCTGGCCCCCATTTGTTTTTTTACTTCAAAATAAGATATGTGCAGTGTGCATAGGAATTTGTTCACAGATTTTTTTAAACTATAGTCTGGCCTTCCGACTGTCTGAGGGACAGTGAACTGGCCCCCTGCTTAAAACGTTTGAAGACCCCTGCATTAGAGGCATTAAAAATTTAAAGGGAAACCCAGCAATGTAGGAAGAGGCTATTGTATTGACTTATTAAATTGCTCAAAGAGAAAAGCGATGTTGACCACACTGGTTCTTATGCAGGATTGAGAAAACTTCCTAATGAAGAGAAATACAGTATTAGCACTGTGTGAGAGAAAATGTATTTGAAACTACATTTCCAGGGGATTAAAATGATACACTACTGCTTTCAATTAGAATTTTGCCAAAGAAAACACCAAGAGATTTTTTAAAAAGTTCATGTAAATTGTTTGTTAGATAAAAGAAAGATTATACTTATTTTTAAAAGAATACATTTTTTTTTTTGGAAGGTGTGATCATGGCCTAATGAACAAACTTCTGGAAGCAATGTGGTACAAATGGAAAGCACTGCTCTGATCATCTAAACGTGGCTCCCCAGGGGCAATGTGTGGCTGACCTCACATGGTCTGAATGATGATGCCACCTGATCAGGTGTTTCATGAGGTCCCCTGTATGGCTGCACTCTGCTGGATACAATGAGAGGGAGAAGATTCTTTCCCTTTGGTGAGGCACAAAGGCATGAACATGGTGAAAAGATAGTTGTCTAATGCAGGTATTATCATGGAAGACAGGAAGCTCTTCTAACATTTCAGTTGTGAGGGGAGGAGAACCAACACTGCAATGGTGGAGGAAAATGAACAGAATGCATAATAACTAAGAGAGGTTTTGGGAAGGAAGCATCGGCAGGACTAGTGCCGGGTCTGGGAGAAAACCCAAGTGACTCCATGTTTCAAGCTAGAGTGAATAAGAGCAACAGGGGGTCCAGGGACTTAGCTAAAGTAAATGACTTTTGCCTTCACCTTTTGCCCCTTACTTTTTTGTCTGAAAGGCAGATGTGATGCCCAGCAGCGGGATTAGTCATCTTACAATCAAGAGGACAAAAGCCTTGTGCTAAGCAGGGTGGAGCAGTGGGAGGGAAGGAGCCTGGGCCCTGGACCATGCCCTGAAGCCCAGGACTGTGTCAGCCCTGGGCTTCCTGTTGGGTAAACCAAGCAAAGCCCTCTGGGGTTAAGCCACTGCACACTGCCATCGCGTTTCTGCTCCACATGGCCAAATCCTAATTGATAGGGCTTAAGGAGAAGGTTCAGGAGAGCAGAGGGGACAGGTGAGGACTCCACATGGGAGGCACAGGGTAACTCAGGCATAGAAATGGGAATGTATGTAGCATATCCAGGGAACAAGAAGTAGAAGAGTCAGGAGAGTCAATTATTCTAGCTGGAAAGTGTGAAAAGAGGGGAAAGACCAGGAAGTATCAAACTGATTAAACTGTTAAAATGCTGCCCTTTAAAAATTCTGAGAAGACTACCAAATATGTGTAGTGCTAACTGGGTTGATCAGGCTTTCAAGATGGTTTTATCTCGGGAAAAATGATTTAACTATCAATTATTAAAACTTGTAAATAAGCTTTCATAATGAAGATTCCACTGTATTGTCTACCCAGCAACCAGCTGATGGATCTGTAGGGGTTGGGATAGCAGATGCTGCCTCCCTGCCACAAGGTATAGATCGTGTCTGCACAATAGAAAGCAGAGTAGGAACCTCATGATGGTTGTTATGGTTCTGATTGATTGAATTTTTCTTTCGACTGAGTTAAGCTTTATCACTCAGTTGGAATCATTCAAGCAGAGGTTGGGCAAAACCTCCAAGGAGCTTCAAGTATCATCCTTCATCTTTCCAGAGATTCTTAGACTTTGGCAGGCACAAGATTCACCGGGGTAACTTGTTCAAGACCCTCAGAGGTTCTGGTGCGGCAGGTTTGGGCTGGTTGTCAGGAACTTTCATTTTTAACAAGCACAGATGATTCTTTTGCATATGGTTTTCTAAGTGTCATTTGAGAAGCGCTGATCTATAATCTGTCCCGTTCTGTATTTCCTGTCCCTCTTTGCCCATGTTCCAGTGCATTACAGAAGGAAAGGAGTTTCTGAAGGTAAGGGTCTCATTTCATCTTCATGATTTTCTGCTAGTAGCTGGGAGGTTTCAGCAAAGGGCACACTGTTTTTCAGATTCTTTTCACACCTCTTAAAATTTTCTGTTTTTTAAATTCCAGAAAAAAAAACTTGTTCATTAACTAAAAAAGTTGTAAAATTCAGGAAGGATAAATAAGAAAATATAAATCACCACCATTCCTCTATGGAGACAGAACATCGTTAATAATGGTTAATACTGGTATCTTCTTTTCTTTACCCTCTGTACATAAAAATTGGAATCAAATGCATTTAAAGACAACATACATGGATTTTCATATCTTTCATGTCTGATCTTCCCAGGCTCATTGGTGTTATGGCCCTGAGTCTAACACAGAGGTGAAGGCATTCTGCTCTCTTCATGCATCTCCTGTTTATTACTGCCTTATAAGCCTTTTTAGAATATTTATGCAAGTGTTGTATAAGGAAAATATATATTTAGTAAATGAACAAGGTTTTATTGGTTTAAAATAAGTAGCATAATGTTCATTTCAGGAAAGACTCAAAAGTCACTTATTTTTATTATTTTTGGTGAACTTAAGTTATAAACAACTCTCTCTGTATCATTTGCAGTTAAAGCCTTACCTCTTGTTGTGGAATAGGAGGACACCCAAGGCCCCACACCACTGCATCTCTGGGCATTGTGACTGTGGGGGTGGTGTACTGAGGGCTTAGATGCTCAGCTTCTTGAATCAGCCAGGAATCTTTGGTTGCAAGCAACAGGAACTGACCCTGGCTGACCCTGGCTAACACAAACTGGGAAGTTTACTGACTTGATATGGGTCGCTCAGAGAACTGAAGGAAAAGCAGAAGAACTGGGCCTCAGGGAAGACAGAAGGACAGCTCAGAAGATCTAGGTGGCAGGTGCTAAAGGGTGTTTTCTTCTGGGCACTGGTCCCAGAATGAATCTGCACTAACTATTTTCTGTTCCTGGGCTCCTCCTCTAAGAGAACACCATGTTTATTTTCTCATTGATTCATTCATACATATTTATTGAGTCCAAGGCTCTCTTAGGTTCTAGGGTTACAATAGTGAACAAAACAGACAAAAGTCATTGCCATCATGGAGTTTACATTCTAGTCAGGAGAGACTGGCAGTAAACTAACAAAAATGAATAAAATAGATAGTACGTTACATGGTGATATATGTTACGGAGAATAGATGAAGGAGGGTAAGATTGGCCAGAAAAGGCCTGACTTAGAAGGTGTTTGAGTTAAGACAGAGGAGAAATCTATGTGGATGTTGAGAATGAGCTTTCCCAGTGGAGGGAATGGTATTGACTTACCTTTTAAAATGATCACTCTGGCTGTTCTGCCAAGGATACACTGGAGGCAGCCTAAAGCAGAGTCAAGGTCACCAGAGAGAAAGCTTCTGCAGTCATCCAGGCAGGGTACGATTTGGGCTTGGGCAACAGTGATCTCGGTGGAGGTGGTGAGAACTGGTTGGTTCTGGAGCTCTTGTGAAGGAAGAGCTGTTAAGATTTGATGGCAGTTAGGATATAGGACACATGAAAAAGAGATGACTCAATGATGATTCTTAGGTTTTTTTGGCTTGTACAACTCTTAAGATGGAAAAGGTTGTAGGAAAGAACAAGTTTGGGGGGATCAGGAGCTTGGTTTGGATGTGTCAAGGGTGAGAACAGATGGAGGTAACAGGAGGAGGCAGATGGACACACAAGTAGGCAACTGGAGTTCAAGGGAGGGATCTTGGGAGACATTGGTAGATGAATGATATTGCAGCCAGGAGGCTGGTTGAGATGAACTTGAGAATGAGTGTAGATGGAAAAGAGGAAAGGCCTGAGGCAGGGATGCAAGGACAGGAACTAGAAAAGGGGACTGAGAACAAGTGACCTAACTGATTAGACCAACTTGTATCTCATGGCTATGCCCTGGTTGGGAGTGGGAGCTCCGTGCTTGACAAGACTGCAGGTGGTGGTGGAGCTGGTTCCTCAAAATCATTATCAGGAGGGATGGACCTTGGGTAACCGGAAACAATATGTGGGTACCATACTTCTGATACTACAAATCTTTAAGGCAAGGATTGTGTCTTATTTGTCTGTCTGTGTCTCTTATCAAACATAGAACATGACAGGTTTGGGGTTCAATATATCCTTTTAAAATAAACCAATTCATGAATCATTTGGGACAACCGTCACCTTTTATTTTCTTCCTGTTTCAAAGTTATTGTATTTATCAAAACATGTTTCCAAGATAGAAGTCTAGACAAAACTGTCTTAATCAAGAAAGGAAATGTACTGGTTCTCATGATTAAAATGTGGGAATGACTTCAGGTTTGACTGGATCCAGGCGTCAGTCAGAGTATTCATGTCTGTCTCTCACTTTTGACATTGCTTCCTTTGTTAAGAGCACCATGCTTACACAGGATCTTCTCCTCTCAGGGCAGTAAGGTGACTACCAGCAGATCCGGACTTACCATTAGCAAACCTAGTGGCAAGGAAACATCTCTTTTTCAATAGTTTCCGAAGAAGGTCTCAGACATGGGCCATGAGCCTAGCCCTGAATCAATCACCGTGACCAGGGTGATGGAGTCTTCTCTTGATGAGGCCTGGTCCAGTGTTCACCTTGAGTGCCGGGACTGGGGGGTGGGCTCTGTACAAATTGAAACTAAGATGTGATCTCCCAGGAAAAACTGAAGTGATAATGACACAAGTCAAAGGAATGGATACTGGGCAGGCAGAGGCAACAGATGGCCGCTACAAGTGTAGAAGTATATCACAGGAGCACGTGGGAGGAGCAGCCAAATTCTTTGACCCTTCTGTGGTATCTGTTTATACAGAAATTGCCGCATCTGGTTGCGTTTGGTCTAACCATGGTTAGGAATGAGTTGGCAAATCACAAGCAGTTGTGCTTGAACTTCGTAAACTACAGGACCACTGGGACAGTGCTGACAATCTGTTTCCCTTCTCCCTCTGCACCGCAGGCCTGGGAGAGCAGCTCTAGGCCTCGCTTTGCCTCTCTGAAGGCTCACAAGCCTGAGGCAGCCTGGACTCGTGCCCAGAGGACACCCCGTTAAACACAAAGATGAAGTTATCACTGGCTTGGCAAATTCTCCTCTGGCTGTTTTATGATAATGCCATCAGCCAAGGAGATGAAGCAAGGCGTGGTGCTTCAGAACAATGAAGCCCCTTGGTGAAACACCACAGACCTTGGAATAAAGAGCTTTGAGACCCCCTAGGGGGAAGTTGTTGTAATTTTGAAAGTGCTTCACTCAGGAAAGGAGCCTGTGATTTGTGAAGCAAGACTAATCTGCTCTTGGGAAGCTCCAGCATGAAATGAGACAAGGTGTGATAACCTGTCAAGTTCCAAAGAGAGATGATTTAGGAGGAGATAGCAGCTTGAAAACGTGAGGATGGGTGTTACTAACTTAATCCATATGATGCCTTCAAAACAAAAAGTATATTAGGGGCGAAAGGCATGGAACAGACATTATTCATTGTCTCCAGGTGAGATTTCTCCTGCGAGTTTACAAGCAAGTGTTGGCATGCTGTGTGCAGACATTTGTGCAATAGATTAGAGCACCCAGATCGCCACAGATGAAAAGTAGGGGAGACACCTTTGACTCTTTCCCTTCCCTGGTCTAATTTATCTATCTCATTTATTCCAGACAAGGGCTCCTTTACTTTGTGAAAATTAGAGACATCTGTAGTTATATAACGAGTCGAGGACAATCAAAGCTCACGCTGCCAGGTGTGAACAGATTGCTTGTAGGGTCAGGAAGGTGACTCTTTTCCTCCTCCTCTCATGGGCACCACAATCCACAATCGGGAGGTGTTTTCCAGGAGTGGGTGGGGAGGGACAGAAGAAAAATCCGTGCTCTGGTGGGAGAAGCATATGCCGGCTGGACCTGAATGACTCATACAACTGGCAATGTGCTTCTAATCCCATAAGATAGTTCCACAGACCCTCCTGCTAATCTTGGGGCTCAGGGTGATATTGCAAAGGTGGGGGCACAGACCTCAGAGTGGCTCCACATTTGGGTAACGTTCCGACTGCAGCAACTCACTTTCACTAGATATTCATGTACATCCCCGAGACTAGACAAAGACCTTCCAAATGTAGGGGACAGATTCTCAGGATGGCCTATTGCCCCTGGGAAGATGGGACTGCAAGAAACTTCTAACTAGAGAGAAATGAAGATGAAGTTCTTCGGTGACTCCCATACAATATTTGTTCTGATTTTGAAATTTTGTTTATTTTAATTAAAAATAGTGACATACAAGTCAGTTACTGGAGAATTTTTAAGTACTTTAGAACAACTTGAGTACGTGAACCTGCTCCTTTTTAAAAATATACTTTACTTTTTAGAGCAATTTTTGGCTCACATCCAAATGAAATGGAAAGTATTTCTCTTATATTCCCTGCCCCCCACCCACAAACAGCCTCCCCCATTATCAACATCCCCCACCAGAGTGGTACGTTTGTTATAATCGATGAACCTACCTTGGCGCATCATGATCACCCAAAGTCCCTGCTTTACATTAGGGTTCACTCTTGCTGTTGTCCTTCCCACAGGTTTTGACAGATGTATAATGACACGAAGAAATGACACGAATCCAACACTGAAGTATCATATAGAATAGTTTCACTGCCCTAAAAATCCTCTGTGCTCTGCCTGTTCACCTCTCCCTTCTGCTCTAACTCCTGACAACCACTGATATTTTTATAGTCTCCAAAGTTTTGTCTGTTGCAGAATGTCATATTAAAATTATGCAGTAGGTAGCCTTTTCAGATTGGCTTCTTTATTTAGTAATATGTAGTTAAGGTTTCTCCGTGTCTTTTTATGGCTTGATAGTTCCTGTTTTTTAGTGCTGAATGTTATTCCATTGTCTGGATGTGCCATTTGCATATGATTTTGAAATGGAGAGTTTTCTCCTTGGGATTAAGAGATGTCAAAAATAGTGAGGCAGCCCTGGAGGACTGTGTAAGCTATGAGCACATAGGAGCTTTATTTTGCTTGCTGACACTGAAATGTCACTTGCTGCAATGGTTTAGGAAGCATGGGAAACCTTTCCTGTCTTTTCCCTCTGATTTTTGACTAGACTTATTTGCTATCACCTACAGAAGCAGTTATTAGATGATAGGAAGAGGGAAAGAGCATGGCATTCGGGATCCAGGAGGATCTGTGTTTGGGTCTCAGTTCTGTCACTTATGGACTGTAGGATCCCAAGAAAACCATTTTACCTCTGCTTCTGAGACGTGTTTCTTTACCTGGCAAAGGGACACAGGGCTCTCAGCTCAAAGGAAACTTGTGAGATTAAACAGTGCATACGATACTGTTTCATAAACGATAGAGCACCTTTTGAAATGTTCATTCAACAGTTGTTTCAAATGAAGCGACTGAGTCCCTGGTATTCTTGTTCTTGGCTTCCTCCCAGGCTGTTCCCTAGGTATCCTGGTGATGGGGAGCTGGAGGGCCACTTATTGTATCTTCAAACACTGAATGGCGATTTTGCCGAACATGGTCAATTTCAGGGGCCATGTCTGCTCTGAACTTTTAACTTATGAATGAATCTTCCCTCACCATCATCAACCTTCATCAATCCCCAGGGACACACACCAAACACTGGAGGTCTCATAGGCTGACTTAAATAGGGACCCCTCCCCAACTTAACCTAAACCACACCAAACTCAATCCGAATGCCCATAACACAAAATTCATGGTTAATTAGCCCACAGTCCATTTCTTGACCATGCCACCAGTTAAGTTGTTTTCCCTAGAATCCCTCTGAATGCAAAGCCAGTTTGGGATGAATTTGAGGTAGCTGTTGCTTATAGAGACTCTCAGGAATGCAAATCTTCCATGTTTCTCCAGTTAGGGCACGGGCAGCAGAGGCTCAACCATGTCATTGATGCTTACAGGTCTGATGTGCCCGTTACTAGCCTCTGACAGAGGTCCTTGTTGCCTGGGGAACATGTTGATCTTTTGTCTAAGCTGTTCCACTGAAAATGCAATGTAGAAAGTCAATTGCAAGATCAAGAGAGACCTCTCAGATCACCGTCACAGAGTTTGGTTGTTAATTCTGAACCTCTCTGACTCTTCCATGTGTACATCCAGATCTTCCAATGCGAGGTAAGCTCCATGAGGTCAGGGGTTGTGTGTCTTATACTACCTTTGTGCCCCTTACAACTTGTAGAGCACTGGTTAGAATAATTTGAATTGGAGAGGTATGAAAATGGCTCATGGGCTTCAGGAAAGGGGTGTGACTGTTCCCTAGATATTCAGCAGTGAACAAGAGGTGATCATTTAAGCAGAACACATGTAGACTTCAAGAACATTGAACTAGGCTCAAGAAAAAGATGCTAATGCTGGCTTTGAAGTTTTGCAGTGGATTTGGGGGAAGAAAAGAAGCCTAGCAAAGAAAGAAGGTTGAAGTCATACAGTTTCAAGGCTTATGAGAAATGAATTTCTTTGACCCCATTAGCATTTGGTTCAAATCCTTTTTTGGAAGTAGAAGTGGATATAAATGATGAAAGAGTAAATATTTTGAGGAAGGAAATTAGACTTTCACAAGAAGACATTTCCAAAATGTATTTATGAAAGACTAGATCTTTGGGTTATATATGCGTGTTTTAAGGAATGGAGAGAAACACAGGATTCCGTTACCATCAGAAACTAAAAAAAAAAAAAAGAAAAAAGATTGTGTTAGGAAAACTGAAGCAACTAGTTTTCAACTAGAATAAAGTATTGAAGAATTTTGCTTTATTTTGTTCTGTTTTTGCTATGGCTGCAGATCATAATGATTAATATCATGGACTGAGAATGGGTTCAAGTACCAGCTCAGCCATTGCTAGTTATTTCCCTCCTCTAGACCTTAATTTTCTTTAAAATAGAGATAAGAAGTATAATTACCTAATTGGGTTGTTTTGAGGAAAAAATGAAATAGCGTATATTACATGCATAGAGCAGTACCTAGCACTTATAGTCAAATATGCCAGATTAAACAAAGTTAACACATTGTTGGTGCCATTATTATGGTAATATACATTGTAAATTTCTAAAAGAAGTTCTATAGTGTGTATCATTTCTCAAAATAATTTAATCATGGACCCTTCTTTGTGAATAACTTTATTATCAACTCTTTCAAGGACTGTGGTTCATAAAATGCTGCTGTAAGGTAAGATTGGCCACTTGGAGAGTCCTAAAAAGATATATTTTAGAATATTCTTTTAACTATAGCTTCATTTTTTTTGTGTGCTTACTAAGTGCTAGGCAGGATTTATTTGACTGCATGGAAGTGAAGAAGAAGAGTTAGTTAAATATGGTTTTGTAGTTTTACAGCTGGTCGACGTGGATAATGGTTCCATGTCAGAGATGAAGAAGGAAATGGTTTGGATGAAAGAGGATGATTTTGCTTTGGGCCATATTGGATGGTGGTGTGGGTATGGGGGTAGCATTCAAATGATGTGGTCCACCAAACCCTGTGAATAGGACCTGGGTAAAATGCCAGTGGGAAAGAAGAGTGTTAGCATGAGAATGTCTTGGGAATGTGCTCGTCTTCCCATCTAACATGTGCCCTGGTATTTGGCTTTAAGTGAGCAGGCAGGTGTGTCCTTGGTGTGGAGATTAAGAGTAAGTGCTTGAGTGTCAGCTAGATCTGGGTTCAAATTCTAACTCTGCCACTTACTAGCTGTCGTAACCTGGGTAACATATACACAATATTCCATGTTACCCTGTAACCTCACTGAGCCTCAGGATAGTCATCTGTAAAATGAGGAACAATCATACCAGCCTCCAAAGACATTAGGATTACTTAAAGGAAGTGTACAATATCAGGTAGCACTCCACACATCACAGATGCTGCTGTTCTCACTGTTCTTGCTGTCATTGCTTCCTGGCTGCCTATTGTGACTGCTGTCTGCCCATCAGTGTGTTTGGAATTCTTAGGGGACAGTGCTTAGGGACTGAATTTTTATTTTTCTGAGTGTGAGGGTCTTGCTGATAAATGTGTCATCACCCTGAAACTGCTGAGCACAGATAAAAGCATTCACCCCTGCCTGGGAGCTTGATTGGAGAAAGATACCCTCTCGCTAGGGATGCAGAGTGTTTTCTTTAAGCAGCTCCCAGAGCCCCCTAGACCCCAGCTGCCTCCCTGACCGCCATGAAAGGTCTAGCTTTGTACAGCTGCCACAAGGCAGGTATAGTCCTTTCCAAGTCCTTATCAGCTGTCCCCTCCCCCAGAAACTGCCTCTGAGCTCTGACAAGTATGAACTCAGAGTGACCGTGGGCAGTGGCCAAAGCGCATAGCACTAGGACATTCCCCATATGCTCCAGTTCCTGCACAAACATGGACTTTAAATGGCCCTCCCATGCCAGGGCCTCAGGATGCATTTAAGGAGCCTGCAGGTCACTTGGCCTTGGCCACAAGACCACAATGGAAATAACAGCGCAGCTATTTTACATGCTGCCATGTCAGCAAATGCTGCCCGCGAGCAAGCCAGGGTTGGAGAAGCCTGTGTGTGGTAACACGAGGGCAGCCAAGCTTGTCCCAAGGCAGCAAACTGTGGGAAACCTGTATGGGGGCTCTTGGAAGCTTTTTGAGGAGCCAGACTCCTTAGCCCAGGGCTTGGGAAGCTGTTTGCACTTAGAGGGATTATTTTTTTTCCAGGTGAAGTAGGAGGTGTCAAGTCTGATAGTGGAACACTCTGGGGCTGGGAGAAAGGCTCCCCTCATATATTGACTTTCATGTCAACTTCTTGGGGAATGACATTACTTGGTCCATCCCCAGCCAGGCCCTGGTCCATGTGCACAGCTCTTCAAATGAAAGGCAAAGCAACGCATCTCACTCCTCTGGACGGATGACCCAGGCCAGAAAGGCACTGGGCTGTGTGTCGGTGCCCACCAAACCCCAACTGTTACAGTCAGCCCGACATTCCCATTTGGTACCCAGTAAATGCAGAGAAGTCCCTTCCTGGGTTTAGGTGTGATTGTGGGTACCGTTTTGCAAGACAGATTTGCATAGGTAAGCGTTTCGTAAAACATGTTTCAGAAAACATTTACCAAGGGGAAATGTGCAAGCCCAGAGGTGGAAGGAAGCTAGGGGAGGGTGTGGGAGAGAAGGTGGGAATTGGGGCCAGAACATATGCTTTTCAGCTGCCCTGGCCGGCCGTGGAGCAGCCCCACTCCTGTGGGAGGGGAGGCTCTGCAGGTTGCAGTGCGGATCAGAGAGATTTATGCCCTGCACGCCAAATACATATCCATGACTCTCCACGGCACAATTTTGAAAAGGTGATTATGGGTCTGACACGAAGGAATATTTTATATGAAATTGCTGAAAGATCTCTGGGCACTAAGCAATAATCACCTCAATGCTTTAGAAAGTGTTCCAATTTGTTTCCCATCGGCTCCTTGGCAGTTGGGATTTGCATGCCATTTAGCATCCAATCCCGGGCATCCCACATGCCTCCATGCTGAGCACTGGGGCTCCCCTTGAAGAAAAATGCCCTGCAGTTTGGGGATAAGTCTCGGTAGCTTTAGAAACATGCAGAGACTTGGAATCTGTAATTTCACTTCTTGTAATATTTCAAAGGAAAAAATCAGAAAAAGGATGTTCATTGAAAAGAAGCATGATTCAAAGGTGTTCATCATAGTGTAATACTTTTTGTATGTGTCCTTATAGAATATAATGCCATGCAAATGTGTGTATATACATTTTAACAATGAAAAGTTGGAAATAACTTAAATGGGCCAAAATAGGGGCTTTAATATTTTAAAAAGTACTATAGAATATTATATATATTATTGAAGTCAGAAAAGTAAGTTGTAGAACAGCGTATGTATATGTGTGTGTATGTATGTGTGTGTGTGTATATATGCTATGATTCTATTTTTGTAAATGCATGTTTATACACATTGGTATTGAAATGAATTCTAGAAGGACATATGACAATAACCACAGATTGCTTGTGATGCAAAGGGGGTGAGGTGCTGCCCTTGTCTTCTTTGTTCCTTGGCCCATCTGGGCTGCCACTCTGAACTCTGAGCCTGTGCTCACATGATCTTGACAGAGTGTCAATCAGTTCTGTTGTCATCCTCTGGTGTCTAGCGCACAGTCCCTTTCACTGAATGGAGCTCCTGAAAGTAGACTTAGGGTGCAAAGGTGACAGGCAGCTCCCCTTAAACTGTTGTTGATACCAAGGAAAGGAGCCGCTGCTTACTTGATATCTTTCAGCAGAGCTTGGGCCACCATATCAGACTCGTGGAAAGAATGTTGACCAGGTCACCACTGCTGCAAACGGTTGTATGTCTGGCCTGCTGCCAAGTGTGGTTATACTAGGAGGCTTCTTTCTTTTCTATTGGTCTCTTGCTTTTCTTACTAAAATTATATTATTTAGATACTGGTTTCATCGGTATCATGAGTCTTTGTCTTTGAATCTGAGTCAAGGAATGAGAAACCTGTTGGAGTCTGGCATTTGCACTTTGTAATTTGTTATCCTACCTAAAAGGCTGGCCTGAAATTTTTGGTGTAAATATTTAGATATTGAATTACCTGATTATTGCTATCAGAAGACCCCATCCTGATTTCTTCCTGCTGTGTTCTTCTCTTTTAAGGTAGGGTGGGAAGGACTCAGTTTTTAATACATCTGGGCTCAAAGAGGACTTGATTTTGAGTGGTCTTTTCACATTCTACGCTACTATCCTACTACAGGAGGAATGACATTTGAGCAGAAGGGAATGCTGTAAGACCATTCCCAGAGCAAAAAGAAACTCCCCTCACTTAAATTGCTCTTTTCTCCTTATCATATTTTGTCCTGGAGACAAATAAATTTAGTTATTTTTAAGCAAAGAACACAATGTTCATCTTGTGCAAAGGAAAAATGGTATCTCCTGTATCAGATTTCAGTTTCTCTGCCACTAGGCAATGAAGTGATGAGTGTCTACAACATTTGCATTAGAATTAAAATTGGGATTTCTTTTGGTATTGCTGGTGTTGTGTGGGTGAGACGTGTTTCTGGAAGCAGATATTTGGTCAGTCTTCAATTTTTTGCTGTTTCAGAACTACATGGATGATCCTGGGAAGAGTTGTATGAGGGTAAATAATATTTGCTGGGGATTGATTACGGGGTACATGTTTAAATCCATGTTTCTTTGCAGAGTTAAGTTTGCACTCCACATTCTGTTACGAATGTTTACCATGGACTGACATATCATGAAAAGCAAAGTGCTATTACCTTTCTCAGAGGTAACAGTTAATTTTTCTTAGTCTATTTTTTTTTTCTCTTGGAGTAAATAATAAAAAGAGTTAAATCAGACTCCAAAGTATTTTGTCTTTGCCTACTCCAGTTAATATTTAAAATTATAGGTTAGAGTCCTGGGCTTCAAAAGAGACCATTTAGTTGAGTCCTGTAATTTTACAGATGAGGAAACTGAGATCAGAAGGGTTAATGGACTTGCCGAGGTCCCATAGACAGTTTCAGGTCAGGCCCTGGAGCACAAGTGCACTGCTGCCTTTCAGAACCAGCCCATGCCGTCTGAGAAGAGCTTTCCATTCATTTGGTTGTCAGCCACCCTTTTTCCTATCCTCATCCCAGTCTAGCCATTTTTTCTGATGAGAAGTGGTTTAGGAAGTGAATCTTTCTACCTGAAACCAACAGGAAGGACAGGAAGGGCCATGCTTTCTGTTTTCCCATGGCTCTACCACTGTGAACCTGTATGCCTGCTTCCTCTGTGAGGCTCATGTCCTTGTTGGATCCCAAGTGAGGACGAAATGGAAACAAATCACTACATAGGGCCCACAAAAGCATTTGTTGCACCTCAAATCCTTTGTAAGTACCCAAGTGAGAAGAGATAGAAAAGGGACTTATCTACCCCCTGGAGAGTCAGCAGGTGAATCAACAAATCCTTGTGACCAGTGATAACCAAGAGTTGTTGATCGACATGAACCACCTTTGGGCAAAGAGAAACAAACTCCATAAAACTCCTAGATTGCATTTCTTTTTCTAGGTCTTGGGGTAGATTTCAAGTTAAATTCTATAGGTGACCATGTGATGTTAATGTATGAATAAAAATGTATAGAAAATGTTAACGTATAAAATAAAGAATAGATTTCTTTTTATTTTTTCCCTGCCATGAATTGCATTTCTTTTTCTACCAAGAATTAATGTATACATTCTCTTTCTTACTGGCATGTTGTCAAAAGTTCCATTATCCCCACTCCTTCATCCTTTCTGGGGTGGAGATTTTAGATGGTGGGTAATGGCAGATATGATGCTCTTGCCTTGGCCAAGTGGCCCAAAGACCAAATATCTCTCAGCCCAACACTTATCTTAGAGTTACTTAGCTTTTTCACGCTATCTATTATTTGGACAAGCTGTGTTAGAAAATGAAAATACTTTACATTCATATAAAAGGCACTCCTACACATATTGTTTGGCTCAATCCTCAAATTTTATTCTAGTTATGGTTCAACATTTGAAGGCTGAGAAACTCAAGGATCAGAGAGGTGATGCAATTTTACCCAAGGCACACTTCGCAGTTATGGCTAAGATATAACCCCAGGACTTGGGCTTTCTGTTAAATGGTCTTGCAACCATGCCAGAGTTGAGCTTCAGTTTTTGTCATGGAGAAAGGCTGGGGCAGCACTATTTATAACAGTTCAGATTAGACATTGCTGTTACCTTTTTAGATTGTCCATAGATTTAAAAAGAGTGCAGGAATTTATTAGCTAAATCACCTGTGATGACAAAGTTCAGTAGTCACATGTTAATAAGAGAGAATGAGATTCTTCTCATGGCCTAAGGAACCCTTTCCTCACTCCATTGCTCCACAAATCACGATCTCATCTTGGGACCAGAGCAGAGGCTCTGAGTCTAAAAAGCCTTGGTGTAAATTCCCAGTGGTGCTGCTTCCTAGTTGTGTGACATGAGACAAGTTACTTGATGTCTGTGAGTCTTAATTTCTTGAAAAAGGAGGAACATACCTACTTTAAAATGTTGTTGTGAGACAAAATGAGATAATGCATATAAAACATTCAGTTCAGAACTTGGATAAGTAAGCATTAGCTCTTTTTTTTTTTTTTTTTTTTTGAGACAGAGTCTCACTTTATTGCCCAGGCTAGAGTGAGTGCCGTGGCGTCAGCCTAGCTCACAGCAACCTCAAACTCCTGGGCTCAAGCAATCCTGCTGCCTCAGCCTCCCAAGTAGCTGGGACTACAGGCATGCGCCACTATGCCTGGCTAATTTTTTCTATATATATTAGTTGGCCAATTAATTTCTTTCTATTTATAGTAGAGATGGGGTCTCGCTCTTGCTCAGGCTGGTCTCGAACTCCTGAGCTCAAAGGATCCGCCCACCTCAGCCTCCCAGAGAGCTAGGATTACAGGCTTGAGCCACCGAGTCCGGTCGGCATTAGCTCTTGCTGTTACTCGTGTTGACAGTTCTAAGGGCAAGACAATGAAATAAGTTGCACAAAAGGCTGTCAAATAATTTTAAAGAACTGGGATCATCCATTATCCAACCATCTACATCATTGGGTGATTTCGTTAATTTGAGGCCTAATCCATAGTACCTAATAGAGCAGCTTTTTAAGACAGAGAAAAAGCATTGGGTATTTTCTAAGTTCTAGCTGGAATAGAAAGAGCATTTCATTATATTTTCCTAAGGATCCTGTGGAGTGAGTATAATGGTGCACATTTTACAGATGAAGAAACTGAGGCTTTTAGAAGTTAACAACCATGTAACATGTAAACTAACAAAGCAGATATTTAAACATATATTGATTTAAATTTGATAACATATTAAATATCTCTAATGCCACTTACATGAGTATCTTTGCAATGCTAAAAAATTAAAACCCCAATAATCCCCTCTTGATATTTAGAAGATTTACCATGGTGGGTGTTTAAAAAATCATGAAGTAGATCCATGTGTTTAGTAGAGCAATAGTTCCACTGAGTTATTAAAAGACAGACCTTTTTTTTTTTTTTTGCCAGTGTCTAGTATCCTTTGGATTGAATTGACAGTATTGAAGATTTGGAAGTCTTTGTTTATGTATTTATATAGCTTTTACAAGTAAGATGCAACTTATATGCAGATGATTGAGTTGTGGGGCAAATCCATGATCATAATCTCATTTTTTGTGATGTTTTACAATGAATAGAACAGAATGTGGGAGAGGTGATTGACACCCAGAAAATTTAATCTAAATTAAATTTGGACTACATTCATGATAAATAGCATTGGAATGGCTGTTCTCAGAAGTCCTACTTCCTTATTTAGTGGTAACCTCTTCTCCCCAGTCCTCACTTAACGAATGGCTTTTTCACTCCCACCTCTAAAGGTTTAAATACGTTTTTTTCCCAGCAATTAGCACTATATACAAATCCTGATTGGTCTCAAAAACATTTTGAATGTAAGATTCTCTCTCTGGGAGATGGATGATGATGATTATTATTTTTTTTCATTTGCTCTGCATCCTAGCATTCTGGTTTCATTGTGAGACCAACTGTATTCTCTGTTAGTGTAACATGAAAATTTTCTTTGCAAAGGACTAGAGACAGAGAGAAGGACAGAAAAGAGGGGAAGACAAGAGCAGAGAGATGAAGAATGAGGCCCAGTGGGAGGAGGTGGAGGAGAGATGGAATGAAAGATGGATGGGGGAGAAGGAGGAGACAGTCAGAGGTGTATAATGGGAGATAGAAATGGAATGATGGAAAGAGAATAGACAGAAAAAGATAATGAGAGGGAGAAAGGGGGAGAGAGATGGAGATCAGAGACACAGAAGGAAAGAAAACCAAGAAGGCAGGATCCCAACTCCTCCTGGGCCCAGCAGGAAGCTGGCAAGAAAGTATTTGAAGCCAGAGGGACATATTACCCAGAACCAGGAGTCAAACCTAATTGTAAGCAGACCTTGCCCGCCCCCTTCGGAAGAGTGATGGGCTCCTGGCATGTGACCTGGCTTGGCAGTCTCCACCCCCTGTCCAGGCTGCCATAAGGAGATACGTAATGTCTGGAGTGATGGGAAAGTCATGCCTGCAGATGGTACAGATGGAGCTGCCTCATAAAATGACTCACTGTGAATCTTCACTGAAATCTCCACTATAAAAATGATAATGGAAAAAGCACAAGAAAGCCTAAATGGGCTTGAAAGAAATTTGTTCCAGCTTGTGTAGCTCCCTTCAAATTTTGAAAAAGACCCTATTAGAAAATGCCGGGGAGATAATGTATCTTCTTCCCTCCTGGCTATAGCCCTCGCCACCCCACCTCCTTTCTGACATCAGTGTGTAAGTGAAAGTGGCAAGGGAAAAAGAAGAGGAGTAGTGGAAGTAGATGTGAGAATTATTTATTAAGCATGAGGGCTGATATTCTGGGGAGGGAGGGGGGAGGCTCTTTCAGAGAAAAGGAGTGGTATCTTGGAGAGCCAGGAGTCAGGGAGTAGGAGAGGTTGTATTTTGCTCGGTGTCTGGGGCATGTTGTTGCCAGAGTAGGAGGGGTGTCCCAGAGAGCGAGACACTGGATGAGTGAATCATGTATTACAGTTAGTCATGCAGACCTCTGAGGAAGTTTTTAAGTCGGAAGAGCATAGAATTCTAAAAGTAACTATTATTAGCTCTTTCAAAGTTCACCCACAACCATGATACTTCTACATATGATCTCAAATATAGCTCAGTTTTGTGGATACAGAATCTGCTGGAATTTGAGGATATTATCCAATGGAAAGTCTTATGGCTCCTACCTCTTTATCCCCCCTGGCAGAGCCGGGACTGCTGCAGGTGCCAGCTGGTGTAGAGTATAGGATGAAGGGGCAGATATGGTGGTGGCCCAGCCCCTTAACAGCACTTGAAGTTGATAGGTGAGGTATAGCTGATCTTCACTACAAGGAGAAGGGCCTAGGGTGGGGTACATCTACTGGACTGATGGTGAATGCAAGGTGGGTCAGAACCAGGAGTGCATGAATAGTATGCACTGGGTCATTTGCAGGTCAGAAGTGGTCCAGGTAAACAGTGAAGTCATGGGTGCATTGCTTGCTAGTGTAGTTGAAGTGTACAGAGGTCTCCATGCTACTACACTTTTTGGATTCACCATATCAAGACTTATGCTTTATTTTTGCTTAGTTTATACCAAATTTTGGTTCTTACTTTCTAGCTAATTACATTTGTGGTTGGGGCTTAACTAAGCCAGAGGCTGTACCCTATGAGCACCTGAGCTGTGTAATAATATGTCCTGGCTCACCCTAGAAGGATGGGCCCTATTGGGACACCATTTTGTAGACATTGAGGAGGTGTCAGAATCACACAATGACCACATAACAGGTCTTCTCGAATAGTTCTAGTGTTAAATGTTCTGTCTTGTAGTATCTGTAAGTATAATGGGGACTGTTAGATTATGTGTCCCCAATTTTAATTTAGAAAATATTTCATACTACTTTTCTGGTCTTCCTGATCCCTCTGTCTGAGCTGGCTCTGGTGTGTGGGTTGTGGCTGACCCACCGGGCCTGGCCTGTTACTACTCTCTGGCTTCACACTGACATCTCTGTGCTCCGTCTGACCCCTAAGTTTCAGTTTGTTCACTGGTCTCTGGTATTAGCTTCCAGGGAGCAGTTGTTGTCTTGGCTTTGGATAGGAATAAGTAACACTGGAGTTAAGATTGTTACCCTAGAAAGATAAAAACCTTTTCTCAATGACCTGCTTTCCATTTCCTTATGGCATTTCTGGGTTGTATGGATTAAATACCCATCATAGCCTAAGACTGGAGGAAATCCCCTGAGTATTTTAAAACCTTTTATCCTTTTTCCCCTGCATCAAGCCTGGGTAAAAAGGCAGGTGAGCCCCTGGCCGTACCCTCCTTTTCTGCTGCTTCCAAGAGAAAATGCATGATATGTCTGAAGGACAGAGTTATGTAGGTTCCAACTTGTAGACTAAATACACCTTTCTTTGCTTTCATTAATTCATATGCAATTTTCAATGTTTGGGGCGGGAAGTATTATGTTATAACAATCTTGCTGGAAGATTTCCTCGTAGCCTCTTTTCCCATCAACCTTTTATGTAGTGTACTTGTAATACCTTTATTTTCCTGCTTGTAAAAGTAATTTAGAAAACTATGAATAATTTATTTCCTTAGAATCCTAGAAGCAAAAGTACTGGCTTTGCATACAAAATAAATATTTTAAAGATGCTTAATATTCATATTGTAAAATTGTATTTCAAAAAGTTTGTACCAATTCACATTCCTGTCAATGGAATAAATGAATAAATTTTTATTAGAATTGAACATCATTATTATTACTAATAAAAATTTTCTAACTTGATAGGTGAAACTATCTTATTTCTACTGCATTTATTTACTAGTGATCTTTATAAAAAGTATATAAATAAGCAAATAAATATATATTGATTAGTCTTTTGTATACTCCCCCTCCTTAGAGGGATAGAAAATAACCTTTTTAAGTGCTGAAATATATTTACCTTTTCTTTGCTTTCTTTTTAGCTTTTCCTTTTTAGAGAGTCCCTATTTCTTTTTCAAAATTTCTAAATTTTTAATTATTATAGGTACATATTAGTTGTATATCTTTAGCGAGTATATGTGATGTTTTGATATAGGCATACAATGTAAATTAATCAAATCGGGATAATTGGAGTATGCATCACCTAAGGCATTTATCATTTCTTTGTGTTAGGAACATTCTAATTCTACTCTTATTTTAAAATATATCTTAACTTGTTGATTGTAGTCACTTTGTTGTGCTATCAAATATTGTTCATTCTATGTAACTAACTATATTTTTTCACCCATTAACCATCCCCACCTTATCCTCCACTTCCCGCTAACCCGTCTCAGTCTCTGGTAACAGTCCTTCTACTGTCTGTCTCCATGAGATCAATTTTTTTTTTTTTTACTATTTAATTCCCACATATGAGTAAGAACATGTGAGGGTTGTCTTTCTGTGCTTGGCTTATTTTACTTAACATAATGTTCTCCAGTTGCATAAATGTCTTTTCAAATGGCAGGATTCCATTCTTTTTTATGGCCATATAATATTCCATTGCATATATGCACAACAATTTCTTTATCCATTCATCTGTTGATGGACACTTAGGTTGATTCTAAATCTTGGCTATTATGAATAATGCTGCAATAAACATGGGAGTACAGATATCTTTTTCATATACTGATTTCCCCTCCTTTGGATATATACCCAGCAGTGGGATTGCTGGATCATATGTAGTTCTGTTTTTAGTTTTTTGTGGAACATCTATACTGTTCTCTGTAGTGGTTGCATGATCAATAATTTACATTCCCACCAACAATGTATGAGGGTTTACCTTTCTCCACATCCTCGCCAACATTCATTATTGCCTGTCTTTTCGATAAAATCCATTTTAACTGGGGTGAGATGATATCTCATTGCAGTATTGATTTGCATTTTTCTGATGTCTAATGATGTTGAGCATTTTTTCATATACTTGTTTTTGGCCATTGGTATGTCTTCTTTTGAGAAATGTCTATTCAGATACTTAGCCCATTTTTTAAATTAGATTATTTGATTTTTTTTCCTATTGAGTTGTTAGAGCTCCTTATATATTCTAGTTATCAATCCCTTGTCAGATGAGTAATCTGCAAATATTTCCTCCCATTCTATGGGTTGTCTCTTCACTTTGTTGATTGTTTGCTTTGCTGTGCAGAAGAGTTTTAGCTTGATGAGATCCCATTTGTCTAATTTTGTTTTGGTTGCCTGTTCTTTGGAGGTATAACTAAGAAGTTCTTGAATGTCTTGAAGGGTTTTCCCAGTGTTTTCTTTTAGTAGTTTCATGTAGTAGATTTAAGTCTTTAATCAATTTTGATTTGATTTTTATATGTGGAGAGAGAAAAGATCCTAGTTTCATTCTTCTGCATAAGGCTATCAAGTTTTCCCAGTACCATTTACTGAACAGGCTATCTTTTCCAATTTGGATACCTGTTAACTTCTTTCTTTTGTCTGATTGCTCTATCCAGAACTTCCAGTACTATGTTGAATAATAGTGGTGAAAGTGGGCATCCTTGTTTTGTTCCGGATCTTAAAGGAAAGGCTTTCTATTTTTTCTCATTCAGTATGATACTAGCTGTGGGTCTGTCATATGTGGTTTTTATCATGTTGAGATAAGCTCCTTGATAGCCAGTTTTTTGAGAGTTTTTATCATGAAGCGATGTTGAATTTTCTCGAATGCTTTTTCAGCATCAATTGAAATGATCATATGGTTTTTGTCCTTTGTTCTGTTGATGTGATGTATCACATGGATTGATTTGCATATGTTGAACCATGCTTGCATCCCTGGGATAAATCCATTTGATCATGATGAATAATCTAATGTGTTGTTGAATTTGATTCGTTAGTATTTTGTTGAGAATTTTTGCATATATCTTCATCAGAGCTATTGGCCTATAGTTTTCTTTTTTTCGTTATGTCTTTTTATGGTTTTGGTAATAGGGTGATACAGGCCTTGTAGAATGAGTTTGGGAGTATTCCCTCCTCCTCGACTTTTTGAAATAGTTTAAGTAGGATTGGTATCAGTTCTTTGAATGGTTGCTATTATTGAATTCAGCAGTGAAGCCATCAGGTCATGAGCTTTTCTTTGTGGGAGACTTTTTATTACTGTTTCTATCTCGTTACCTGTTATTGGTTTATTCAGATTTTGGATTTCTTCCTGGTTCAAAGTTGGTAGTGTATGTGTCCAGGAATTTATCCATTTCTTCTAGGTTTTCCAATGTATTGGCATATAGTTGCTTATAGTAGTCTCTAATGATCCTTTGGATTTCTGCCGTATCATTTGTAATGTCTCCTTTTTCATCTCTGATTTTATTTGTTTGGATCTTCTCTCTTTTTTTTCTTAGTCTGGCTAAAGTTGTTTGTTAATTTTGTTTATCTTTTCAAAAAACCAACTTTTTGTTGTGTTTATTTTTGTTTCAATTTCATTTATTTCTGATCTGATATTTGTTATGTATTTTCTTCTACTAATTTTTGGTTTGGTTTGCTCTTGTTTTTCTAGTTCTTTGAGATACATTGTTATATTTTTTTATTTGAAGCTTTTCTGCTTTTTTAATGTAGGCACTTCTTGCTATAAACTTTCCTGTCATTATTGCTTTTGATGTATCGCATAGATTTTGGTATGTTGTGTTTTCAAAAATATCCTTCAAATGTGAAGGAAAACTTATGACTTTCCCAGAAAAACAAAAGCTGAGGATTTCGTCAATACCAGACCCATCCTATAAGAAATACTAAAAGGAGTTCTTTAATCTGAAAGAAAAGGATGTTAATAAACAATAAGAAATCATCTGAAGGTATACAGCTTACTGGTATTTGTTTTGAGAACTTTTTAAATTTCATTCTTAATCTCTTCATTGACCCACTGGTCATTCAGGAGCATATTGTTTCATTTACATGTGTTTGTATATTTTCCAATGTTCCTCTTGTTATTGATTTCTAGTTTTATTCCAGAGAAAATACTTGGTATGATTTCAATTTTTTTTGAATTTTTTAAGACCTATTTTGTGGCCTAACATATGGTTTATCCTTGAGAATGATCCATGAGCTAAGAAGAAGAATGTGAATTCTGCAGCTATTGGATGAAATATTCTGTAAATGTCTATTAGGTCCATTTGGTCTATAGTGCAGATGAAGTTCAATGTTTCTTTGTTGATTTTCTGTCTGGATGATCTATCCAATGTTAAAAGTGGAGTGTCAAGGTCTCCAGGAATTATTTTATAGGGGTCTATCTGTCTCTTTAGCCCTGATAATATTTGCTTTATATATCTTGGTACTCCAGTGTTGGGTACATATATATTTAGAATTATTGTATCGTCTTGCTGAATTGACACCCTTATCATTACATTATGACTTTCTTTGTCTCTTTTTATAGTTTTTATCTTGCAATCTATTTTATCTGATAGAAGTATCGCTACTCCTGTTCTTTTTTGGTTTCCATTTGCATGGAATATCTTTTTTCATCCCTTTATTTTCAGGCTATGTGTGTCTTTATAGGTGAAGTGTGTTTCTTGCAGATAACATATAGTTGGCTTGTTTTTTATTTTATTTGTTTGTTTGCTTTTTTGAGACAGTGTCTTGCTCTGTCACTCAGCTAGAGTGCAGTCGTATCATCATAGCTTACTGCAACCTCAAACTCCTGGGCTCAACTGATCAAGTGATCCTCCTTTCTCAGCCTTCTGAGTAGCTGGGTTATTAGGCACCCACCACTACCCCTGGACAACTTTTACATTTTTTGTAGAGACGGGGTCTTGCTCTTGCTTAGGCTGGTCTCAAACTCCTGAGCTCAAGTGATCCTTCCACCTTGGCCTCCCCGAGTGCTAGGATTACAGGCATGAGCCATCACTCCTGGCCGGGCTCTTGTTTTTATATCCATTCAGCCACTCTGTGTCTTTTTATTGTTTAGTCCATTCACATTCAATGTTATTATTGATAGGTAAGGACTTACTACTGCCATGTTTTATTTGATTTTTTGTTATTTTGTGGTCCTCTCTTTCTTTCTTCCTTCCTGTATTCCTTTGTTAAAAGTGATTTTCTCTGGTGATGTGTTTTAATTTTTTTCTTTTTCTTTTTTGTGTATCTGTTGCAGGTTTTTTTATTTGGGATTAGCACGATGCTTGCAAAAACATTTTATAACCAATTATTTTAAATATAATTCTGCTTACAAACAAATAAATAAGCAAAGAGAAATCTAACAGAAATTCTACCCTATAACTTCATACCTGCCTGCTTTTTAACTTTTTGTTGTTTCCATCAATATCTTTCTATACTATCTCTCAAAAAGTTGTAATTATTTTTGATAGGTTTGTCTTTTAGTCTTTCTACTCAAGACATAAGTGGTTTATATATCACAGTTATAGCAATAGAGTATTCTGTATTTGTGTACTTACTGTTACCAGTAAGTCATATACCCTCAGATGATTTCTTATTGTTTATTAACATCCTTTTCTTTCAGATTGAAGAACTCCTTTTAGTATTTCTTATAGGACAGGTCTGGTATTGAGTTTGTTTGGGAAAGTCTTAATTTTTCCTTCACGTTTGAAGGATATTTTTGTAGGATATAATATTATAGGGTTAATGTTCTTTTCCTTCAGCACTTTGAATATATCATGCCACTCTCTCCTGGTCACTGAGAAGTCTGCTGCCAAACATATTGGAGCTCCTTTATATTAATTTTTTTCTTGCTCCCTGTAGGACTTTTTCTTTATCCATGATCTTTGGGAGCTTGGTTATTAAAAGCCTTGATATAGCCTTGTTTAGGTTAAATCTGCTTGGTGTTCTGTGACCTTCTTGTATTTGAGTATTGATACCTTTCTCTAGCTTTGGAAAGTTCTTATTATTTCTTTGAATACACTTTTTACTCTAATCTCTCTCTCTACCTCCTCTTTAAGGTTCAATAAATTTGCTCTTTTGAGGCTGCTTTTAAATCTTGTAGGCATGTTTCATTCTTTTTTATTCTTTTTCTTTTTCTCTCAAATAGCCTTATCCTCAAGCTCACTAATTCTTTCTTCTGATCGGTCAGTTCTGCTGTTGAGAGACTCTGATGCATTTCTCAGTTGAGTTCTTAAGCTCTAGAGTCTCTGCTTGATTGTTTTCATTATTTCAATCTCTGTAAAATTTCTCCGATAGACCTCTGAATTAGTTCTCTGTGTTTTCTTGAAGTTTATTGAGCTTATTCAAGACAAGTATTTTGAATTCTGTGTCCAAAAGGTCACATATCTCCATTGCTTCTGGATTGGTCACTGGTACCTTATTTAATTTATTGAGTGAAGTTATGTTTTCCTGTATGTTCTTGATGCTTGTGGATGTTTACTGACATCTGAGCATTGAAGAGTTAGGTATTTATTTTAATCTTCACAGTCTGGACTTGTTTGAACCTATCCTTCTCGAAAAGGCTTTCCAGATATTAAAAGGGAATTGAGTATTGTCATCTAAGTCTTTGGTCACTGCAGCTGTATTGATGCCCCAAGCCTAATGATGCTGTGGCTCTTGCAGACTCTTGTGGTACCACCTTAGGTACTAGGGTAAGAAATGGAGAATTCCCTGGATTACCAGGCAAAGTCTCTCACTCTCTTCCCTCACTCTGTGTGATGGGCTGCTGGAGTTGGGTGAGGCATGATGTGGGCACTCTGTGGTGTCCACCAGCACTAGCTCACACCTAAAGCCAGCCTAGTCTCACCCAAAACCAGTGGAGATTGTTGCCTAGCTACCACTGACGTTTATTCAAAGCCCAAGGGCTCTTTTGTCAGCAGGTGGTGAATCCTGCTAGGATTGGGTCCTTCCCTTCAGGGTAGCATGTTTCTTTCTGTCTCAGGGTGGGTCCAGAAATGCCATCTAGGAACTAAAGCCTGGACTCAGGGGCTTCAGGAGTTTGCTTGATACTTTATTTTACTGTGGCTGAGCTGATACCCAAGTTGCAAAACAAAGTCCTCTGGGCTCTTCCCTTTCCTTTCCCCAAGTGGAATAAAACTCCTCCTGAGCTGCACTGCCTGGAGTTTGGGGAGTAGTGACACAGGCACTGGCTTGGCCACCGCTGGTGTCTCACTGGGTCATAGGCACCGCAAGTCTACTGGCTTTGAGCCAGCACAGCTGCAGAAATTGCCCAAAGACTGCAGTCTTTATGGCCTGACTGCCTTACAAATTTATCTAGGCTTTTCGTCAGCTGGTGGTGGGTCTAGCCCAGGGGTCCTCAAACCACGGCCCATGGGCCACATACAGCCCGCCGAGGACATTTATCTGGCTCGCTGTTTTTGGGGCCGCTGACTGTCCTGCTTAGCAGCGGACTCATCCCAGGCCCACAGTGCACATGTGTGGAATATGCCCCGCATTCTCCAGTGGCCCTCCAGTGGTCTGAGGGACAGTGAACTGGCCCCCTTTTTAAAAAGGTTGAGGACCCGTGGTGGAACTCGGGTTTCAGGATGGAGGATTTCCCTCTTGCCAGGCTGTTCTACGTGCTCCTCCAGGGGAACTGGTAGAATTCTGCCCTGTGCTGTTCCCCTGTGCCTGGGTGACTCTGCGTACCAATGCAAAGTCCCACAAGCACTTCACTGTCCCTCCCCTAGGCACACAGATTCTCTCCCCACTGGGGGGTGCTGGTGTGGCACTGCCAGGGGTTGGGGGAGGGGTGGTGTAGACAATGCAAGACTGTCTTTTCTGCTGTCTTCAGTGCCTCTTTCCTTGATGTAATGTTAAAACCAGGTAGTATGATTGCTCCTGCATTTTGGCTCTACCAAAGGTGCTTGCTCCCATGGATATAGTTGTTGAATTTGGTGTTTGTGTGGAGGGATGGTCACTGGAGGTTTCTATATGGCCTTGATCCACCCCTCTCCTCTGTGTATTTCTTGATTTGAAGAGATTTATTTTAATGCATATGATGTGAAGATTCAAATAGTTTTTTTCTTAAAATCAATAATGAATTTTTATCAGTTAGCACCTTAGTTGTAAACAACAGAATCCACACCCTCTAGTTCAGGCAGACATGGAATATACCGAGGGTTTCATGTAGCTCACAGAATCACTGAGCTCAGGGGCAACCTTCCAATAGTTAATTCCAGAGCTGTGCCAGCCCACTGGCTAAAGGAAGAATCTGCCAGCTGCCCCTGCTGCTGTCTATACCAGCAAAATGTCTACAGCTTGTTTCTTCGCTTACCTTCGAGGACAAGTCTCATGCGGCTGCATCTGACTGGGGAATGGATTTTTTTCTAGAAATTATTTTGGGAAGGCAGTCCTCACAATGTGAGAAATTATCAAAATAATATAAAGAAAATGTGTACAAGATTGGGTGACCACAGTTGATAGACAAATGACTAAACTAATTGTCCCAGGCACTGATACCACTTTTCTCATGTGTTAAATTTGTATTTAAAAAAAAAAAATAAAAAAGCACAGGATCGGTTTCTGGTTGATGTCATCAATTGCATCTGATTACAGCTGACCCTTGAACAACACAGGCATTAGAGGAGTCGACCCCTGTGTAGTCAGAAATCTGCATATAACTTTTGACTCCTCTAAAACTTAACTACTAATATGCTACTGTTGATTGGAAGCCTTGCCAATAACACAAAGAGTTGATGAACACATATTTTGTATGTTGCATTTATTATAGACCGTATTTTTACAATAAAGTAAGCTAGAGAAAGGAAAATGTTATTAAGAAAATTATAAGGAAGAGAAAATATATTTTCTATTCATTAAGCAGAAGTGAATCATCATAAAGGTCTTCATCCTCCTCATATTCACATTGAGGAGGGTGAGGAGGAGGAGGGAGAGGAGGGGTTGGTCTTGCTGTCTCAGGGCTGGCAGAGGTGGAAGAAAATCCATATCTAAGTGGACCTGAGCAGTTTAAACCTGTGTTGTTCAAAAGAGTGTCAACTGTATTTTTATATTCTTGTGCTAATGCCTAATTATTTTATTTTTTGTTATGTTTTATCTACTGTTGGTATATAGTACACTTATTTTTATAAGTATTACCTATTTATTCTTCTGGATGAACTTGAAGATCTCTTTGTCAATTTACCAAAATATAAGTTAATTTGTTATTTTGATTGAAATTGCATTAAGCCTTTACATTAATTTGGCAAGTATTGACCTTGTTAAATATTAATCTAAGTATGCGATATATATTTTTATTTAGTCAACAAATTCTAATGTTTCCCAAAAAAGTTTTGTAGTTTTCTTCAAAACGGTGTTTACATTTCCCACTAAAGTTATTTGAAAGCATTATTTATTATTGTTAATATAAATAAACTCAGTTTTCCTTTCGTTTTCCCTGTTTTTTCCTGCTGTACAGGAAAGCTATTAAATTTTACGTATGTATTTTGTGTTAGATCCTTACAATTTTTTTTTAATTCTAAGTGTACATGGATATATGCAAGTAACAATAATTTGGAGACGTGATAAGGCGAACAACTATAAAAGAAAAGACATGAAAAATGATTTATATATAATTAATTCAATAAGCTAGGTGTAAAAATACCCTGGAAGAGGAGATGGTTCTCATATTGTAATAAGGCTTGCATTCCCTCCGTACGGATATTCTAAGTAACATGTGTAAAGCTGGTGATTTATAGCATCCAGATATGCTCTGTAAAGTCAACCACATGCCTTGGTTTCCTTGTCAATCTGCACTGCATACCCAGACACACATGGTGTTTTCTCCCCAAATGCAAGTTCTTAAGCTCCGCAATCAGATTCTGGGTAGCAACACGTTAATTCAAGCAGATTGATGCCTCCAGAGGTCTCCGTGGGCTCGCCTCTCCATCCGCTCGCTGGTGGAGAGGATTTCATAAACGAAAACAGGCCAGGGCTCACTCAGTTCAATCTTCCTGCCCCAAGCTACCCTCTTCCTTTTGACAACTAAGTCAGGTGTTTGCTGAACAGTGTCTGGGGTTTGTGGAATTTTACACTTAGAAAGTTAAAAAAGAAAAAAAATCAGTAAATAAGCCCAAAACAAGTGGGAAAAATTTGGTGAATGCTTGCTTTTAAAACTTCAGAGGCTCAAAATTATCCTGTCTCTCCCAGGCCAGATAACTACTAAAAAAGAGGCATCAGTTACATAGCTCTTCACTAAAAAGCTATGGGAAGATTAATGCCTAGGGTTCATAATAGGCATCATTGGATAATAGCTTCTAATTCCATAGGGTATGAAATATAGAGAAAGATAAACATATCCTTAATATGAACAGGATCCTGCTTGACTGAATTTCCTTGGGACTTTTAAAATTTTAATAAAGCATTCATTTTTATTTGTAGCCTTAAAGGCAACTCTTAGGCAGCCCCATTCCTTGGTTGGTCATTGGCCATCTAGCCATACAAAATCGTATCTGCCCTTGCTGTTTAGAGCACACATAGCAAAGATGAGCAGACTCAACTAAATGCGCTTACCTGGCTTGGCCCATTCTGAGATCCACAGAAGGCTGGATTTGGGAGAGGTTTTGTCATAAGACAACTGGAGGTCCTTTCTCTCTCTTGCGGTTCTTGACCTCTGGGACTCTCTTGTTGTGACGGGTCATTTTAGAGTGGTTCTCAATGGACTTAGGAATTTGGCTCTGAGCCCAACCCAAGCATAGCTCAGATTCTGCTGAAAGAATGGAGAAATGGAGCGGTCAGAAATGGAGTGGGGTGACAGGATTTGGGGAGGACTTCTGGTGACATGAGGAGTTGTGTTAAGTAAAACATATTAAAAGACCAAGGTGGGAGCTCTCTTAATACTTGAAGGATCACAGGATATTTGAGGTCGAAAAAGGTTGCATTTACAGCCGGAAATGCAAGGAATCCTGTCACATCTTTGAGGGAGCTCTATAGAGTCTGTAACATTCTCCAGCTGGGCTTAAATATTAGAATCCTTATGTAGCCCTTTCATGCTCCTCTTCAAAGCCTGCTGGGTCTGACTTGAGCGTGGAGCCACAAAACAAGGCTCCTCACATTTCTTGCTAGACTGGCAAAGGCTAAGAGTACACAATTGCTGAAAAGTTGGAAAAAAAATCAATATGTTGCGTGTGTGGGTAATATGGTGAAACCTTTTTAGAAAATCTGTATAATTAAGCATTTTTGCTGTTTAAAAGTGTTGCAAATTGATCTGGATAAAAAGGACACAGCCCCTATGTAACTTAATTAAAGATCATTCTGAACATGAACTGGAAGTCTGCCAGAGCAATGGTTAAGAGGTTAATTATTCAACAATCAGTCAATTATCCTGGTAATCAAATTCATGAGGAAATCCTGCATTTTTGAGAAGGGAAAATAACTTCCTTGTGGTTGAAAAGGGACCAGAGGGGTTTTGACATCAAGAAGGTATGGATCAAGTTTTTAAGAGTTGTGAACCTAAGGTTTCTTGCTTTTAAAAATCTTTCTTAAATGATACTTAAAAAAAAGTTAGCAATAGCAGATTATTTTAAATTAATGTCATAGAAAATTAAATTTTTTAATAGAAAATGTGATTGAGTGGAACAATATTGTTCCATTCTCATGTGTGTCTCCTGATAAGTTGTTGTGTTTGGATCATCAGATTCAGATACCACCATCTACCAGAGGCAGTCAATGAGACAGATAAAAACTACGCTATCTATGGAAACTCAAATGCAGGTCCTGAGGGCAAAGTCACAGACAATGCGATAGCTTTTTTTCTCCTCAAATTAACTGCTTTTGGCTGTGTAGCTAGATGTATTTGAGAGATTAATTTGTGTCAATTTGTTTCCTGTTTCTCTCCCCTGTCTATTAAGTCATTTCATTTCCTCAGGGAAGTCAAAGCCCAAGCCCAAAGGAGTGCTTCAAGAATACAGCAAGGATGAGAAAAGGAGCAAGTGGTTTGCAGGAAGGAGCAGAATGGCTTGGCGGAAGGAGGGGTTTGCAGAGGTGCTTGCTACAGACTTGAGAAACATCCTTTTGGGCTGGATGAAGGACAGGAGAGGGGCAACGGGCCCCAGAATTTGCGGTGCTGACAGCATCCTGCCGAGGGAGTGACACCCCAGCAGGTGTGTCCAGGTAGACATGACCAGAGACCAGTTCACAGAAACTAGAGTTATTGGACCATGAAACAGCAGGGAGAAGTTGGGCCTCAGGGAATAGCAGGGACAAGATAGTGGGCCATACCTTTGACAAGTTATGTGGACAAATGACCAACAAACCCTCCCCTCTCCTACCCTTGGAGCTTAGGTGCAAACTAAGGAAAGAGGAGTAACTGCAGAGATCATTCCAACCAGTCTGATGAGGGCTGAAATTCAAAATTGCCTTCTAGACAAGAAGGATGCGCCATTTCTTTTAGATTCAGTTTTGTAGACTGAGATCGACCCTCACTACATTTGCTTAAAAGGATCCGTTATCACCACAGTGAAAACTATAAAATGATTTTGGGTATAGTCAAAGTTTAAGAATGTTTCTCTACGTGACTCCGTCCCTGAGTCAAAGTTATGGTGATGGATGGAAGCAATGGTGAGAAAAGTAGTCATGTACTATTGGAAAGGGACATGACCTGGGACACTTAGAAATACAACTAAAATTAATTTTCTACATGAAAATTAAGTTATAAAGTTACACCCCCCTGTTGGCATTCATTAAATGTATCAGAGTCCCAGAAAGATACAAGGGGAACACTCAAATTGGGGAACTCGAGGACAGACTAATAAAAAGGGCTTTTTACCAAAGCCCTTTAGGGTTAGGGAAAGCAGAGAGGCTGGTGCAGTAGCCCTGAGGCTATAGCTGCTGTTGGTTATTGGAACCCACAGAGAGAGAGAGGAGGTGAGGGAAGGGGAGGGGGAGAGGAAGGGGGGAGGAGGAGTGAGTCCTCAAGATATAATCTACCTGCTGTAATTGGCAGGGAGGGAGCTGGGGGAATAAATATCTCATCTCAGCCTAATTCTCCCCCTTCCTTTCCAATTTCTGCTAGTGCCATTCTTTGGCCAAGCCCAGCTAAAAGCTGGAGAGGCAGGGAGCCGAATGAATGATGCAATCCAATGTGGGTCAGCCTTCTGGGGCACAGAGCAGAGGAGAAAGGGGCACAATAAATATGAGAGAGTAGCAGTGACAATCACCACCACACAACCGTGTTGGGAGATGGTCATCTCTCATTGTTGCGTGATTAGATTATGACCATTTTGTTTGTGTTTGCTCCTGCAAGCAACACAGAGCAGGAATAACTAGCTTAAAATGAATTCGAAGCAAAAAAAAAAAAATAGTGAGAACATCTTAAATTCTGAAAAGCCAGTGACTTCAGATATTCATTTTCTACCAACTCTGCTTTTGGTTTTTGGCAAAGTCATCTGGAGCCACTTGTCATATTACAGAAAGGTTCAGATACGGAACAACTGTATGGTCCATGCCTTTGAAGGAAGCCTAGGAGCATAACAGCGAGCAGGACCAACACGGGCCAGGCTCACATGGCCCATAGTCGCCAGAGGGCTGCACTGAAGCAGCAACCCGCCACGCCACTGCCTTCCTCGAGAATGGAGAACCCTGGTGTGGGCACTGTGCTGCCGGCCCTGGGTGCCTTTTGAGAACTTGTATTCACCCACCAGATGTTCACCTTCTTTTATCTATAAAGTGGGATTCTATATTACCAAATTTAACTCTGAACACATGTCTTGAAAAGTAAGCATAACAAGAGAGATTTGTTGAATACTCAACAAATGCATGCTAGATATTATACTAAGTGCTTTACCTGTGTGACAATCTTCTAGAATCTTCTAGAAGTTTTCTAGAATCAAAATAGTAGGTCTAATTATTATCTTCATTTTAATGGATGAGGAAAGCAAGGCTCAGAAAGGTTAAATAATTTGACTATGTTTTCTCAACCTGTAAGTGGCAAACCCAGAAGTTGAACTCAGGACTCTTTTTCTCCAAAGCCCACACTCTTAACCACTAGCTTCCTACTCATTATATGAAGGGAAAAGTCACTTTCACTTCTCTGCATTCTGATCAGTTTTTAAAAACTGAAGTCATACTTTGTATGTCCATTGGGAGCATGATTCTTTGTGATAGGATATTTTCAAGATATAAGATACCACCATATACACATGGACTGGTGTTGGCCATTAGCACTTTGTCACTGTCGAGGCCAAGGATATCAGCCATAAGAGGAATGCGGGCAGCAGTTGTCAAGGCTGGTCAGGTGTTCTGAGTTTCCATTTGGTTAACCTGTAAATGAACAGGGTGCCACTGGAGTGGGAAAGAATGTATTTTCTGCTACTTGCCCTTCTCCCTGAGGGGATGATGTATCTGAATTGCCATTCATACATTGTTCCATGAAATATGGCCATACCTTCTACTTTCCTGACCTTTTCCGTAGTCTGTTTTGGTTGGTCATTTGTCTTTTCTACACAAGGCAGGGAGGCCGCTAACAGGGGAGAAATTAAATGGTCAGTTAATCAAGTTAGAGCATAATGTAAAGGTCAAGACATAGCAGCACATCACTATAATTCACAGACTATAGGAATAATTGAACAATGGATCCTTCAGTGAGGAAGGAATTTAACTGACCAAGACAGTGCATCCATTGTAATCATCACTTTCCCCAAATGTGATGATAGTAGATAGGTGCAGTATTTTTAATATGGTGAGTTTTACTGCAATGATAGTTACCAAAATATAAGAAAGATACTGGACAGAGCTGCTAAGAGGCATTGAAATATCCTAAATATACTTATTTTTCCTTCTGGCTCCCCGTCCTAGGTGAGGCTCTCTGGAAGTAGAGCTTAAGATGAGAAAACTTGTGCAAGTGATTTTTTGAGGATTTCAGGAAAAATCAGTAAGCAGGTGAGGGAAGTGGAATAGGGCAGGGGAGAAGCTAAGCACAAGATGACTTCAGCTGGAGTCTAGCTGCAGTCTGATCCACAGGGGCTCTGGAGGAGAAATGTGCCATACAGTTATCCCAACTTGTGGCAGTAGGGCTGGGCTTTTGACTCCATATCAATCAGTCATTGGCTGCAGGCTGCACCTGGTTTGGGAGAGTGGAGTTTAAGCTCCTGGGAATTTCCTGGCAAAATGGCTTCTGTAGCTCGAGGCAATCACCCAGAGGAGGCGCAGCTGTGAGCCATTACCAGCCAACATTCACAGGTGCTGGTCCTGGTGGATGGGCGCACAGGCCTAATAGAGATCTTCCAGAATCAATTGCACTTTGATCATTCAACGTAGCTTCTTCTATGGGTTGAATGTGTTTCTCTCCAAAATTCATATGTTGGAAACTACTACCCAATGTGATAGTATTAAAATATAGGGCCTTTGGGGAAATGTTTAAGTCATGAGCACTCCACCTTCATGAATGGGATTCGTGCTCTACAGAAGGGGTGAAGGGAATGTCACAGTCCCTTTTTGCCCTCCCACCTTCCACCTTGTGAGGACGCGGCAAGAAGGTGCCATCTTGGAAGCTGGGAGTGAGCCTTCACCAGACACCAAATATGCCAGCAGCTTGATCTTGGACTTCTCAGCCTCCAGAACTGTGAGAAATAAATTTCTGCTTTTTATAGATTACCCAGTCTAAGGCATTTTGTTTTGGTAGCATGAACTGACAGCTTCCTTCCTAGCTCTTATATATTGCAGACAGATCAAGGTGAGCAGAGAAAAGCTCTGAAGTGTTTCTGTGCTTTATGGGAAGTAAGGGTAAGAATTGTTTGGTGAGACTTTTTTCAGTGTGAAAGTTTGGTGCACGAGGCCCTGGGTTCTATCCCCAGCACCTACACACACACACACACACACACACACACACACACACACACACACGTTTAAAGCTACACAGATTAGAGAGACAGATATTTTTGCTTTTGTGTTTGCAAAGGGTATACAGACTGAATCTGTCCTGATTGTACCTCTAAGCAGATAGCTGGAAATGGGAATGGCTGCATTCTTCATTCTTTGCATATTTGTTGAGAAATTAAGTAGGACACAATGGATTTCCCCCCAGACACAAATTTTCCATGCTGCCCAAGAACTTTCTACAAAACAGGTTCTTGTGCATATGTAAAAGCCTCCTCTTTAAAATGGGATGCACTTAGGGGCAAAGCTTCTCTCTCTCTTTCTCTCTCTCTCTCTCTCCCCCTCTCTTCCTCTGTCCCCCTCCCTCTCTCCCCCTCTCCCCCTCTCCCCCTCTCTCCCTCTTCCCCTCTCCCCCTCTCCTCCTCTCTCCCTCTCTCTCCTCTGGTGGGGAGAACTGTATAAACTCCCTTACTCATTCTATCCTATAAGAGATGAATGACTCTTCTGATTGGTAAATTTTGGAAGAATAACTGGCCGTGATTATTTCAGCTTTATCCTCCTTTCCTTTAAGAAGGTGCTTTTTTTTTTTAACAGAGGATACGAGTTCTCTCCTGCCATACCAAATATTGTATAGGGGCCTCTCTTAGGGGGAGGGCCTGCTGCTCAGATCAGCTTTGCTATGACTGGGTGGGTACATTTATGCCTCTTTAATTCTAGGGTTCAGTATTAGCAACTCCATTTGGCTAACAGAATATTTATGATAAAACCTCTTACCAAGCTAGTAACAGAGGGAACTCTCTTAACCCAATTGATGGCAAGTATAAAAACTTAAATAAAAATCATAATTAATGATAGAATGTTGAAAGCTTTCCCTTTGAGATTAGGAGCAGGACAAAGATGATCACTATACCACTTCTATTCAACATTTTACTGGAGTTTCTAGCAAATTACAGTGAGTTAGGCAATAAAACAAATTTAAAAAATAAAACTTAGTTATTGGAAAGGAGGGATTAATATGGTCACTCAGATGAAATAGTTGTGTAAAAATGCAAAAGAGTTTTTGATGAAGTTATTAGAATTGGTAGGTACATTTAGCAAGTTTCTGTTGTGAAATCAATATACTAAAGTCAATTAAATTCCATATACCATCAACAATCAGTTGTGATGTTATTTTGTAATGTAATGTAATTTTAAAGAATTTTATACTTCACAATAACTATAAAATTATCCAGTACACAGGAATCAATAAAAATGAAGTGCAAGTCCTTTGTCAAAACAATAATGATGCTATTAAAAGGAATTAAAGTCCTAACTAGAAGGAGGGGTGTGTTGTATAGTTAAATAGAAAAATATTGGTCCCCTTCAAATTTATTCATAAATTCATATTAATTATGATTAACATCTACTTTTTTAATGTAACTAGTAACATTTTAATGTAACTAGACTCTAAAATTTATTTGGATAAGAAAGGGCTCCCGAAAAATAAGACTACTCTAGAAGAAGATGGAGACTTGAACCAGAAGAAGAAAAAGACTTGTCTTTTAATAAAGATACTTTGATATTGGTGCAGGAATAGATGAAAGAAACAGTTAAATTGAATAGAAAGGTCAGAGACAAAGCAGAGTATATAGAAATGTGCTTTACAGTAAAGTCAAATATGTGACTTTACCCCAGCAATTCCACTCCTAAGGAAAACCTTTAGAAAACTTTGTTCTTTTACACTTGGAGACAGGTTCAAGAATGTTTAAAAAAGCAATTTTCAAAAAGCAAACAGGTAGGGGGCCGGGCGCGGTGGCTCACGCCTGTAATCCTAGCACTCTGGGAGGCCGAGGCGGGCGGATTGCTCAAGGTCAGGAGTTCAAAACCAGCCTGAGCAAGACTCCATCTCTACTATAAAAATAGAAAAAAATTAATTGGCCAACTAATATATATATAAAAAAAAATTAGCCGGGCATGGTGGCGCATGCCTGTAGTCCCAGCTACTCGGGAGGCTGAGGCAGCAGGATTGCTCGAGCTCAGGAGTTTGAGGTTGCTGTGAGCTAGGCTGACGCCACGGCACTCACTCTAGCCTGGGCAACAAAGCGAGACTCTGTCTCAAAAAAAAAAAAAAAAAGCAAACAGGCAAACAAAAACTAGAAACATTTCAATAGGACAAAGGGTATATTAATACAGTGGAATAGTATATAAAAATGAATTAACTACAGCTATAGATACCAAGATAGAGGAATCTCAAAAACATAATGTTACTTCTTTGGAAGTCACAAAAGAATGTATTTTGTGATTTTGTTTATAGTAGGGGGAACAAAGTAATGTGGTTAGGCCTATATCAATAATAATAAAATCTTAAAAGCAAAGGAAGGAATTATTATTACAAAAATCAGAGTAGTAATTACCCCTGTGAGGGGTGAGAATGGTAGTGGGTGAAGGGAATTTTATTGGGAGGGGGCTTCCAAGTTATGGGTAAGGCTTCATTTCTTAAGCCACGTGTTGGGTACACAAGTATTTTTCACTCTTCAAACTGCACATATGCATATTATGTATTCTTTTGTATATATATATATCAAAATAAGCATAACCATGGACCATAGTTGGAAGGATTTGAAATGTGGGAAAAAGATACAACAGGCAAGAGCTGACATTTGAGGAGTATAAGAGAGCAAAGCATGGCTCCCTTTCATTGCTTGGACCGTGAACTACAGCTAGCAGTAGCCTAGCTTTGTGTCGCCAGTGAGCTCTGCCTACCGATTCTGACTTTCTACTACTTATTGATGATGGATATACCTCTTGACAAGAGGAAGAAAACCATGGGTTTGATTTTGCAGTTGTGTCAGCCATGGAAAGAGCAACAGGGACACTCTACGGGCTTTGCAAAGAACTGAGGATGAAGCCACGAAGGGCCAAACCCACCTGTAGTGCTCTTATAGCAAGAGTGCAGCCAATGTTCTGACCTCTTTAGAAGTCAAAATGCCTCTGGGTTGCTGGGTGGTTAAGGCAGTTAAGTTGCACCTAAAGTATAGCTTTGGATTGTGTTGTAAGTAATTTTTATTACTAATAACTGCAATGCCTGCCCCCTAATCATTTGAATTTTGAATAAATTTAAGTGGCTTGAAAGTTTTCTCAGTGATAATGTCCTTGTGCACAGATATTCTGAAATGCCTTCTTGAATGGGAGAGGAAAGGGTAGTAGTTCATTTAGAGGTATTGTGAATTAGAAATTAGTTTAGTATTCGACTTCCCTGTCAAATATTCTTGTGAAGGGATGGATTCCATTAGGTCTGGCTTTGCCCGTGGGCAAAATGTCATTGGTCTTCCTCCTTATTGTTAAGAGACTGTTGGGAGCTGCTGAGCTGGGGTACTGTGGAGGAATGCCACCAGGCTGGTTGGCAAAATACCTGAGAACTTAACCCCCAAGAGGTGATGTCTGCAAGTGGGACTAAATCTTACTAAACAGCTGATAACATGGTGAAGGCATTCTGGAAAAGATTACACCATTGTGCAGCGCCCTTGTCTCAGTCACGGCTATCAACTAAACACGGAAGGCCAAACTGTCAGGCAGCCAGCCTTTTCCTTAGCTGCTTGTTTTCCAATTTCTTTCCAATGCATCTAGAAAACTGTGGTACTAAACAGGGAACAGCACAACAATGGTTGTGTGAAGTCAGTGTTAGGCACGGGAGGAATGGATACCAGCTGTGCGCCTGCAGGCGAAGCTGTCATGGCAAATGCTTCCTTGCTCCCCTTGAAGGATGGCGAGAGTTCCATTTCCTGAGAATTACCAGTAACTGACAAATCCTGTTGGACTCTGGGCATGGACGGGGAAACTTCAGAAGCCACCTGTGAATAGTTGGCACATTGGAAACATTTGCTAAGAAAAGAGAGGAGGCCTGAGGCATTCTGAAGTAGAAAGTTCGTGTATTTTTTTTTCTGGGACCCAGGCCAGACTTGTGGAAGACTGATCACAGAAAACGGATTATGAAATACTCAGGAACTGGGATGTGGCATTGTGTCTATTCTTATTTCCTCACCCTGGGAGTTCAAACTACTTACTGCCTCTCAGAAATTAGTTTGCAACACACTAATGTCTGTCTGTTTGTCTTTTCCCTATGTTCTTGTCAAAATCATTGCCAAACTATTTTCTATTTATTAAGAAAAGTAAATGCTGGTTAATGATTTGTAGTTTTGAACACATGAAGAAAGAAAGATGGCAAATCTAGATTTAAGCTTATTTTTTATATTTCAGACTTTTTTTGTTCAGAGTGTATTTATTGATATATTATTCTGCTCCATAGCTACTTTTGTTTATAAATAAGTTATTTTAATAAAATTATACAATTTTGATTGCTAGATGATATATAAATTTATCCGTAATTTCATTATCACAGCAGATAATTTTCTTAAGAATGAATATTGCAATCTATATGTACATGCAACTGAATAGTCTTCAGATAATATTGTATCATAATTTTCCACATTGCTGCATAGTCTTCATAGCCATCACTTAAAATAGATGATTAAAATACACATTCTTTAATGAAAATATTGACAATAGATAATTAAAAAACTTGTTAATTGAACATATCTGCATATTTAAGTCTATTTTTTAATACATACTCTAAAAGTACCATGCAATACAGTATCCAGTTTTTGGCACTTAACATAAGAATTTTTCTATGTTATTACTTAATCACCATATGCATAATTTTAATAATTGCATTATATTCCATTATATTCCATATACCAACAATATATTTAAGCATTCTTGGGTTGTTGACATTTAGAATATTTGCTCTAATTTGCTATTATTAAATATTAAAAAAAGCTATCATAAACATCTTCCTGCATGTAGCTTTTGTAAAAACTGGATTGTTTCTCTAGGACATTACTGGGTCAGAGGCTAATCAGTTTTCTGGCTTTTGATGGTTATTGCCACATGGCTTTCCAAAAGTATTGCACCAATTTTAAAGCTACAAATTTGTACAAAAGAAGCAATTTCACACAATTCTTAATGCAATAATTATAAATTTTAATAGCGGTCTGTTAACTTTATTAAATTAATAATGAAATTGATTTCTTAATGTGTTTCTTACTAGTTTTCCCACTTTGAGAATTATCAGTTTACATAGTTCATATGCTTTTCCTATTTCATTTTTAGAATACTGTTTTTCTGACTATATTATGTGAGATTTTGCTATAAGGTTTGCAATAGATATTTTCCTTCAGACTTCTTGCATTTTATTTTAGCATACCAAAATTGTTATTTTTGGTAAATAATTAGTCTTTTCCTTTGTGATTTCTGCCACTTAGAAAGTAATTTCCCCTCTAAAGAATTGGTAAATATTTAATGCTATGTTCTTTAGACTTTTTATGACTTAAATATAAGCAAATTCTCAAATAATATAAAAGTTTTGTGGAAAGATCACAATAAACAGATATGTAAAAAGAAAAAAAAAACCAATAAAATAATCAGAAATCCTGCTTTCCAGAGAAAACTATAGGTAACATTTTTTGGTATATATCCTATTTACTATTTATACTATAAATATATAAAAATAAATATGTAATTAAACACATATTTTCAAAATGTATTGCATACAGAACATGTATATTATATAAGCTACTTTTTTCCTAAATTAAAAACTGTAGCATAAAAATCTTTCTATATCAGTGACTAGACTACAGATCTCCCTTAAAATTTCAAATGGCTACATAGCATTCCATTACATAGAAGTCCAATAACATATTAAACCATTCCTTTAGCATTAGACTTTTAGGTTTTTTTCTATTATCAACAAATGTAAGCTTAATAGTCTTGTACAAACATTTTTTACACTTGTCCGACAATTCCCAGCAGGGGGATGCCTAGGATTAAAGCATTTTAAACAAGATATGATTGTTTTTCCCCCCAAATTGTACCAGTTTCCACTTCTGCCAATTAATTTGTCAGTGCCCTTTTTGTATATTTATATAATTCTCCTTAATCTTTACCAATCAGATAGGCAAACGATAAAGATGTCTTGTTACTTTAATCGTATTCTTAGAAGTTGAATATTTTTTGTAGATTTATTGTCCATTTGTATTTCTACTTTTGTTCATGTCCTTAGCCATTTCCCCATTATGGTTTTATATCTTTGTGTAATTTGGTTTATAATTTAAAAATCCGATGCAGAATGCACCCCCAATCCCCACCCCTTTCTAGCAGTGTGTACTGCCTTGCAATCAGTTCTTAACCTTAGAGTTAGGTGAAAAAAAGTATTCTCCAAGCACAGAACAACCTTACAATTGCTGCCATGTGCATGTGTAAGGAAACCACTCTCCTGTTACTCTGAGTGTGGAATTACGATTTCTATTAAATTGTAACTGTGGTAACTGTTAGCAAACAAGGGTAAAGCTACACTAAATTATATTTTCCCCTAAAAGTGATGTTATGCTTTTATTTTAATCACATGAGGAAGAGGGAGGACTCAAAGTTCCAGAAACCAGAATTGAGAGAGGGAATCCTAGGTGAGAAGTGGAGGAGGTAGACAGCCCTTGAGCCCAAAGATGTCAAGACTTCAAGGTGTGGGTGTAAGAAGGCCCCTGACAGGTGGAGAAAAGACAGTGATCATACCTTGACACAGAGGTTCCCAGTGCCAGCGCCAGGTCAGTGGGAAGGATGGCTGGAATCACTGAAAGCCCTGGGGTCAGTGCAAACACTTTGCCTTGGGAGGAACATTGAGGATCAAATTCACAACGTGGACCATAGATTGCTAATTGTCTCCCAAAGTCTTGAATAATTGAACTACCAATTAATAACTGGGCAGATAGCCCTCCATGTTACAGACTGTTTTCTCCAATTTCCCTTGCAGCTGTTTGTGCCCATGTGACTAACTTCTGATAGAAGGAATGTATGCAAGAAGCAGCATGCACCTTTCCTGGGAAATGCCCTTAAAGGGAATGAGAATGCCCCATTCTCCTTTTTGCTACCCCAAATATGGATTTGGAAGTTGGACCATATAGTGGATACTGTCCTGCCCAGCTCCCCTTTACTGGGCCAGAAAAACTATCCCCAGCTGTTGAGAGTGTTGGCTGCTAACAGTGCACAGCTGTCCCTTCTCTGGGGAATCTTTCTTTTTGGACAGAGAGCAGCAATTTCAAGGTCTCTGTTTTGGATTGTGAGGTGGAAGGCATGTATTTAGGACAGTAGACAATGGAGTAGAAGGAAGCTCCTTTTCTGCTGATTATGGACTGTCTGCCTCTGGAATTTTTACATGTGAAGTGCCTTGGATGTACTTGAAAACTTAGGAATAATGATCACAGCCTATTGGTTCCACTTGCTTCTGTGAGAAGGAAAAAAAATATCATGCCATGTTTGTGCCAGGGATCGAAGCAGTTGGTTTTCCTGAGGGTGTCACCTAATAGACACTTCAGCAGGCAGAAATTTGACTGTCTGACCAGGCATTTAATATAGTGATTAAGCATGGGCTTCCATGTGCAGACAGAGCTAGAATCCTGCTCCGCTGCTGACTTTCTCACCTGTAAAATAGGCCTAATATTACCTACAAGTGTTGTTATTAGGATTCAATATGTAAAAGATATAATGCCTGGTAGCTATAGATGGGTGTAAGCAGAGCCATTTTCCATAAGAATAAATTTCTTCCCAGCTTTAAGACAGGAAGATAATGAGATATTTGGAAACTTTTCAGAAAACTCTTTTCAAACTAGTTCTTTTAGATTAAGAGATCTAATAGATTTGCAGACAGCTTTTCCCATGGAAGCTTTTTCATGGAAGAAAGGAAGCTGGAACTTAAATCTGTTATCTTCGTGGTTTGCTGAACCCCAGTGGGCTGCCTGAAGAGTATTTGAAGTCACCAAGCATTTCTATTGCCCTCTGAATAGCTTCATGGCTTCCATAGGAAGCTACCACTCTCAGTCAAAATGAAAACCTATACCCAAAGCAAGAGCTTTTGAAATTCCCAAGCTTGGTTGGACAAATTGATGATGAGGAGCCAGTACTTAGGATAAGGAGACTCAAAGAGCCCAATGAGGCTCCTCCTCAGGGAGAGGAGAGAGTGCAATGAAGGGCCGGTGTCAGGGCAGTAGAGGTGGGTGGCTGAGAGTCTGTCCCCTATCCATGAAATTTGCTATGGACTTGGTTGAGCCCCATCCTGAATATGTTGTTTCAGTCATACGGTAAATTTGGGCTGTGCCCGCTCAATCTTATGACCTGGTGGTTGTGACAATACCAGCTTGTGATGAATACAGTTCTTTGAGCACAGAATTATTTGGTGTCTACACGGAGGCTGCTTTTCAAATGAAGAGAAGGTCTATGCTAAATAAGGTCCTGGTCCGGAACCCTTGAGGCATGTGCTAGAACTTTCCTGTTGAGGCTTGCCAGAGACTCCCTGGAGCATCCTTGTCCACGGTGGACACCATCCTCAACATTACGTCTACTAGGTCTTGTGGACTGTGCGGCAGTTTGTACCACAGCCTGGACCTGCTATAAATTGGTCCCTGGTTCTGCCCACATTTGAAACTGACACCCTTATAAGTCACTAAATGTAGCCCACAATTCCAGTGCCTGGCCCATATATCCTTGGTGTGACTTCCACGCACCACCTGTTTACTGTATCTGTGGCTCTCTGCAAGAGGGATTTTTACCGGCTATGGGAGCATTTGTCACCTATGTACAGGGCAAACCAGAAGTGATAGATCATTACTATCCCTGGAAGCATCTTTGAAACAATTGCAGATGGGTTCTTTTCTTGTTCAAGACAATTCTGAGGTGTGTTCTGCACTGTCTTCCAGAATTCTCCAGTGGGATCATGCCTCAGCTGTCCACAGTGGTAATCTGCTTGGTGACACAGCCCTGACTGGCTTTCTTCCCTTTCCTGTCTCTCTTCCTAGGATCCCTTTCAAATAAACTACTCACATCCTTCTCTTAGAGTCTGCTGCTGGAGAACCAACCTAAGACATCCAATAAATGGATAGAAGCAGTATTCCCATGTATAGTAAATACTGGTTCCAAAATCCATAGGGACCCAGAAAGCACCATGCCTCTTTCTTACTGGTGGAATGTGTGAAATATAGGAACTAGCTCTTTACCTTGGAAGAGAGATCCCAGCATAGTCCAGATTACCATATCTCTAAAACACTTCACTGGTGTGTCAGGTCTCCAAGACTACCCCACCCCCCACCCCCCACCCCCCGTGGCACACAGGTGATTTCTAGGGCATCTTGTTCCCTTGGTCCAATGGGCAATTGTCATTAATATAGTGGGTCAGCATAAAGTTTGGTGGAACATCAAGATCAAGGGCCCTGCAGACCATATTATGCTGGACAACAAGTATCACCACAGCTTTGTGGCAAGATAGTGAAACTGTACTCTTCCTGCCATGTGAAGCTAAGGCAACTAAGCTACTTTTTATTCTTCTTATTTTTGTGAATTGAGAGTTCATTTGCCATAACAAGAGTCACAGACCAAGTGCCAGAGCTGTGTTGATATCTCTAGTGAAAATACCACATCCTCCTGAGCAGCTGCAAATTGGGACAACTACCTGGATCCATTTGTGGTAATTCCCCATCATCTGACACAATTTATCTCATTTCAGAGAGTTGAGTTGAACAGGGATGGGACAGGGATCACCACACCGCTAGCATTTAAGTTTTTGATGGTGGTGAGATATTGCTTCCCACTTTAGTATCTTGGTTGGGAAGGGCAGGTAGTTCCAGGTGCTTTCCTACCATGATGGTTCTTACTCATAAGTCAGAAAATAAATGTGAGGATTCTGACAGCTGTGAAGTATTTCTATGCCAATGATATACTCAGGGCTTGGGGAAATAACCCATTGCACCAACTGTGAGATAAAAATCAGGATGTATAGTCACTTAACACCTGACCTTCAAAACATCCTACTCTAAAGCACCTCAGTGGCATTTGAGTTTTGCATTATTGTTAGCTCAGACTTTGTATTTATTGGTCTTTAAAGTCTGAGTGGTCATTTCCCCAGTATATAGTTATAATGACAAATGACTGCAAGTCCCTTGGGGGAATATTAGAGGAATATTGAAAAGTATATTTGTAATTATACTAAAAGATCCTTCCTTAAGAGGACCTGATGTCCCCCACAGTTCTGGGTCTGTGAACTGGATTAGATCTGGGTGAGGACTTATTTTTTCCATTGTGATGGCTGATGTTGGTATTCTCTGTAGTTCCTCTCTCCCCTCTGTCTTCCTCTCTTTTCCTCTCTCCCTCTCCCTTGTTCTCATCCTTCCAACCTCTCTCTCTCTCTCTCTCTCTCTCTCTCTCTCTCTCTCTCTCTCTCTCTTCCCTCCTTCTTCCTCTCTCCCTGCCACCCCTGACCTCTCAATCATACAAGTTGAGCAACACCATAGTCAGCAACCTATTTTAATCCTAGGCATACCACGACTGGTTAGCTACTGGGTCAAGGCTCCTGATTGCCACCTAGCCTCACTGCCTGTTGTAGTAATTACATCTCCCTTGTCTCTAATGGCTCAGGGCTTCCACCTGGTTCCTGACATCCCAGAGTCCCCCTGTCTGCACTGATACTTGGAGGATCAGTTCCATAGTGGTGGCATCCCTGCTATCAGCACATCCACTGCCAAGCTTCTCAGAGCTGTCTGTGCTCCCCTCACCAGTAAATTACTTATTGCCTTCCTTGTGGGGGGTCCTTTGAGCCCTTCCCAGGAACACAGAGAATGAGTTATCAGTCCTTATGTAGGAAGACCCTTTTGATATTTCTACTTTCTGAGCCTTCTGACATCTTTCTAAATACTATTCCAAGGAAGTTTTTGTCGCTTCCCTGTCTGTACTGTAGGCCGTCTCTGTGTCTAGGCTTTAAGACTTTATTACTGTGTCCATCCTGGTAGAGTATTAGGACAAATTCCAAGTGGCCTTGCTAGGCCGTTGTATGCTGGGTCACGGATCAGTGACCTTACGTCAGTAAGTCCTCCTTGATCTAGCCTTATATTTTCCCCCTTTGGCCTGATACCCTGAAATCCCATTCCTATACATATCTTCTTGTTGGTGTTATTAGCAGGTCCTGTAGTTTCCTTGGTGTGTAAACTATGTCCTTTTAGTGCAGGGTTTGTACTTTCCCTCCCTGAGCTGGGCTGAGATCTGACTCTTGTCATATGCTTCAAGGCAATGGAGTGTCATGAAAGAAGGACTCCAGAACAAGTGTCATTGTATGAGGTAATGGAAAGGAAGACATCTCTCCTCTGGCAAGAGAGAGAAGCCTGCTTCTGCCATCCCACGGGGTCCAGGGTCCTCTGGGAGGTCAAGATTCTAGTTTGTCCATCTAAATGATGGATCAGTTGTGTCTTAACCAAAGTGTACAGTAATCATCATAAACAATCTCACTTCTTGGGGGCCATACGCTAGATACGTGAAGCTATCCTGAGTGTTTTAAAGTCATGGATCCGGTTGTCAGAAGAACTATAAATGTCTTAAGTGGGAACGGAGGGATGCATTTTATCTTCTCATTTTTTTGAGGCTTAACCTTTGTTTCTGTCCTAGTGCCATGGGCTCTTTTCTCTCAATACTCATAGCTTGCCCTGCAGCCACCATCATCACTATGCCATGATTTCCTTGGATGTGAGGATACAGCTAAACATGGACAAGTTTCTTCCCTTTGGTTCAATAAGTGTATAGTTTCCCTTAGAAAGAAAAGCAGATTTGTACAGTGCCTTCTAGATGCCAGGTACTGTGATCCGACTGTTAGCTATGTCATTATATTTCCTCCTTCTGGGGACCTTCTTGGCTAATTGTTTTTGTTCCCATTTCATATATGATAGGAAAGCTGAGAGAAATTTAATGATTTGCCTAAAGTCACAAAGCTAGTCATGAAGAGCCAGGATTTGATCCGTTTGGCTCTATACCTCATGTCCCTTCTACTATCTCAAGACTTAAAACATAAAATAATAGCTACTCTGGTGCATGTAAATGTAATTATTCCCAAAATATGTGTCACTAGATGGGAAGTCTTCCTTTTCCAGCTCTACTATTAACTAGCTATGTGAGCTTCTGAATGCCTCAGCTACCTTATCTAGAAACAAAAAAGCAAAGCAAACCAAAACACCTAGGCAGAGTTGGCTCTCAGGCTTTTTAGAGTTCACTCTGATCTTGGGTGGTTACGATGCTACACTGTGTAACTACTGCTTTCCTAAGGGAAGAAATTGTGGTGAGCAGGAAGCACAGGCAGTAGGCTGGGACATGGGGCGTGCAGGGCTGATGCCCCTGCTTTTTATGTTTGAGATCTTGGCTTTAATCCTTAACTTTTGTTTTGAGTTTACCCAGTGGGAAGTTCATCACAATGGATTCTGAATGTCTTTTTTCCCCCTTATGGGAGGCAGGATAATATACAATTTGAGAACATTAGTTTTGTAATCAAACAGGTTAGGGCTCCACTACTGGCTCTTCCATTTGCTAGTTGTTGAAAGTTGGGCATATTCAGCTCTTGCTTTCCTTACTTATCAAAGAAGAAAGGAGATAAATACCTCCTTTATAACCTTGAAGTAAAAATTACATGAACTAATGTCTGTGAAATACTTAGCACAGTTCCGACACACAGAATGATAAATAGTAGCCATTATTGTACTTACCATTATTATTACTGACTTGTTTGGGAGTTAAGAGGCCAGCCTTTTAACTTACACTTTCTTTCCTTTTATGATCACTCATGGAAGTCACAAAGGGAATATATAATTCAGGATCACCTATGTAAGGATTGAAAACTAAGGATGACTTTGACGTTACTAAAACATGGACGAATTTTTGCTGATAAAGTAGATGAGACATTTCTATTGCTTAGAAACAAAAGTCTGCTTGGGAAGTATGTAAAAGGATCCTGGCAGAATTCTGCTAACATTTCTTAATTTGGAGAGGTGAGGGCTGAAGGTGAGGTCAAATCCGTCAGCAAACAGCAAAGACTCAAAACTGGAATTATCTTTCCTTGGTGAAAGAAGCAGTCTTTAAAAGTTGTAGCACTGGTATACCCCAGAGTTTGTGAATCAAACCCAGCAAACAGTAGGAATTATGAATGAACTGGCCCTAAGAGGGGGACAATGGAACTGAGGATACTGAGTTCAGTCACAGCCAGAACAACATGAAATATGCTTTAACACAAACAGAGATGCATAGTCTGGAGATTCATATGCACTCCTGAATAAGAGAACAACATAATTGGTACAGAAACAATACTCAAGATATAACAGAAAAAAAAAACTTCCCTAAAATGAAGAATCACCTAAATCCAAATGAAATGTTGCCATAAATAATACAAAAGCAAAAATAAGATTTTCTCCAGATGAAACGATATCTTCACATACTACTCAAATGTTATTCTTACAAGGAACTCTCAAAGAGGTACATCATTATTGTAACATTTCAAGAATGAGAAGATCATAATGTGAAACAACAGAAATTGAGGATTTGAAACCAGTTAAAAATAGGATACATAGAAATTACTGAGAATATTGCAAAGTAATGTTTTTAAAATAATTATTGAAAGAGAAGATATATAAGTAATAATGTCGACAATAATATATTAGGTTTAAAATCCCAGAGTACATCAATAACAGCTAGGACATAGGTAAAGAGGATGATAAAAAGTAAAAGCATGCTAATTTCTTCATTTTATGTATAGGGAAATGATTTTTTTCTTGACTAGTTAGTGGACTGTGAACAGTAGAATAACAAAGGGATTTTATATTTTATAAATCTCTATAGAAAAAAAGAGTTAAGCAAACATAGTCTATGTAGAAAAATAAAGATAACAAGGAAGCCTCAAAATAAAATAGTTCAACTATTAATATATCAATGAAACAAAAATATTAAGCAATGTGATACAAATTTGAGTCAAAATAAAATCAGCTTTATTGCTATGGCTCGAATATTTGTCCCTTCCAAAACTCACGTTGAAATTTAATCCCCAATGTTGTTGTATTGAGAGATGGGGTCTTTGGGAGGTGATTGGGTCATGAAGTCTCTGCCCTTATGAATGGATTAATCCATTCATGGATTAAAGAATTAATAGTTTATCTTGGGCTAGGAACTCTTGGTTGTGTAAGAAGTGGAACAGAGACCTGAGCTAACATGTAAGCATGCTCAGCCCCTGGTTATGTGACCAGTAAAGAAGCTTCACACCAGATGTGCCCCCTTGACCTTGGACTTCTCAGCTTCCATAACTAAGAAATAAATTCATTTTCTTTATAAATCACCCACTTTCAGGTATTCTGTTAGAAGTAACAGAAAGGCTTGAGATATACATGTTATCCACAAGGGACCCAGAATTAAGCAAAAACAAAATGGATAGTCAAATAATAGGAGAATGCAGAAATAGCAATGTGGCAGAGACTGCAGTTTGCTACCTACTATCCAATCTCCCTTTCATCTGCAGTAACTGAGTTCTGATTTTGTTGGGGATAGAGAGGCAAGGTGTCCACATTGAAAGCTTATTTCTCAGTCTCCCTTGCAGATATAGTGACATTGTGACATAGTTCTGACCAATAAGATTGAGCAGAAGTTGTTGGGTGAGATTTCCTGAAAGCTCCCTGTAGGGGGATATGCTCAGCTGTGTTTGCCCTTTTGCCCTTTGTCCTTCCACCTTGGACTGTAGGCACAATGGCTAAAGCTACAGTGGCCATCTTGTCCATTATGAGGAAAAGTCAAAAAGTTAGAGGGACCTGGACACTAATATTTTTGAGCCACTGAATGAAAGCCAACCACCACCTACTTTCGTGCTTATTATAGGAGAGAAATATGCATCCATTCGGTTAAGTCACTACTATTTGGGTTTGTAGTCATGTGCAAATTCTAAACATCAAAGTAATATTCAGACTGGACAATGAGGGCTAATTTATATCTATAAATGTATAATCCACAATGTAGACTTAACAATTGTGAATATTTATGAAATCATTCAGGTATTACGGTCTGAATATTTGTATTTCCTCAAAATTCATATTGGAATCCTAACCCCCAAGTTGATAGTATTAGGAGGTGGGGACTTTGGGAAATGATTAGCCCTTTTTGAATCTCTGCCCTCATGAATGGGATTAGTGCCCTTGTGAAAGAGGCTTGAGAGAGATCTCTCACCCTTTCTGCCGTGTGAGTGAGGTTGTAGCAAAAAGGCTATGTAGGTGAACCAGAAAATGAGCCCTCACCAGACACTGAATCTGCCAGCACCTTGATCTTGGACTTCTCAGCCTCTAGAACTGTGAGAAATAAATTTCTGTTGTTACCCATAGCCACCCAGTCTATGGTACTCTGTCATAGTAGCCAGAATGAACTAAGACAGGAGGCTAAAACCAGTTGAAGAAAAAATTTGGGAACATAAGGAGAAACTGGTAGGATCATGGTTGGCTCTTTAACACATCTTTATCTGATAGACCAGATAGCACAACAAATAAGTTTAGGAAAGATATTAACAATAAGATGAAGTAAATAATAACTATGTTGAATATTAAACTCTACAAGGAGAAAGTGCATTTACTTTTTAAGCATCTATTATCCATACTAGGCCAGTGAGGACCTTACTCGGTGTCCAAATATTTGCATATCCCTTGATTGTGAAATTCGTAATTTCAACAATCTTATGAATTCAAGTGTATGAGTGGGTGTGGCTGTTGCAAAATTACAAAGTCAGGGTAGAGATCTAGTGGGCAAGGGAAATGGCAGATGGGTTATTGGAAGGCCAATTGTGTTGAGGCTGGAAAATGGGAGCATGTTTTTCTTCTCTCTCCTCAGCCCTCCCACGCCATTTCCAAAATGCTACCTCATGAGTGGGGGGATCAATAAAAAAATGCTTTTCACTGGAAATCAGCCACAGTGTAGTTATCGGTACAGTCTTTTTTTTAAAGTCACTAGTTTTATTATCATTCATATATTCTATATAAAAAGGAATATGGCAAATGGTCAGAGGTGTATAAAAAGAAATCCAGGGCTCTACACGTCACTCTATCTGCATCTTGGAGCAGGGGTCTCCTGATGTCAGGTACAGCAGCTGCACTTCTCTGATGCCCCTTTGCAGACACAGTCCCAGGCATACTTGGCACAGCCCATACATGGGCAGCAGGAGCAGCTCTTCTTGCAGGAGGTGCATTTGCACTAGTATTTGTAGGAGCTGGCACAGGTGCAGGAGCCGCCCATGGTACAAGAGCAGCTGGGGTCCATTTCACACCTAGGTGAGGCCAGAGTTCCAAAGCAAGAGGCTAAGAGGCATCTGGGCTGCTGGAAGGCACGTTGAAGCTTTAGTATGGTCTTTTTCGATGCTTTAATCTTCAAGTTGGCTCCTTTAACAGGTGATATTGAACACTCAGATATGGTGTATTTATGAGCAGAAGGTTTATTTCTTGTTTGGTTAAATTAGCTGATGAATGGGAAGCAATTAGAAATGTACCTGGCACGTAGTAACTGCCCAGTAAAGAATAGCAATTATTGCTCATCATTGCCATACCTTCCTTTGTCTCTCAAAGGCCTTTCATCCTCAGAATCTGGCTCAAGTCTCTTCCTCCAGGACACTGTCCTGAATACTCTAGCCCAGTCACACTATGTGATTTACCAAACAGCTAATCATTTATTTGTCTTCTAATTGTTTCCTGGTGTTTGTATTATCTATCCCTTGTACTATACCACAGGCACCTACGGTACATGCCAAGTAGTACAGCATTGCAGTTCAGTGCACGGTGCTGGGGAAGACTGCTTGGGTTCAAAATCCAGTTCTTCCACTAACTAGTTGTATGATCTAGTGCAAGTTATTTAATATCTCAAAGCTATTAATATACTGTGTATGTAACTTTTTATTTCTTTTGGCTTATTTTCTTCCCAGCAATGGGATTACTAGGTTAAAAGGTGTTGCTTATAGCTGCATGACTTAGCAAGTTACTTACATCTTATGCCTTAGTTTCCTCACATGTAAAATGGGGATAATAGACTCTTCCTAGTGTGACTGACAACAGCTAAAACACATGGTCTCTGGAAAATAGTAAACAATAAGTATTAATGCTAACTATTATTGTTGTTTGATTGAAATTCTTATGCTAACATTTCCTTTTGCTCAGATGCTCTGCTGATCAGACCATTAGAAGGACATTTGACAAAGGAAAGTAAATGAAATTATTCACCTAACTGGGGCTCTGTATTTTCTGAGGTTTGCGAGGTCGCCTGCTTTTCTGACTGTCCATATCCATGATTAATTAAAAGCTGAATTTGGTATGGTGGCAGCTTTTCACAAGATCTACTTAAAACGTGAGCTATAAATGTTGTTTTAGTAATCTGGAGGAGGAACAGGAAAGGAGTGAAAAGTTCTAGAAATAAAATTCTAAATCTTTCTCTGGTGCATAAGATGACCAACTTTGTTCTTGCCTGTATAAACAATTTACTTTTTAGAGCAGAACTTATGAAATGTATACCTGGGATGGGAAGGCAGGATTCAATTTGTGGGGTCATGCTTGGTGAGAAAAGTGTTCCCAGAAATAATATTTGAAGAAGGATTGCATTCTGAACCCTGGTCAATTTTTTACCTGTTGGCAAAATAAATTATGATGCTGGGCAGGTTTGAAGCCCCCTCAAATGCCAGAGTTGATATCCGATGAAGTTCTATTTGGGGCTTTTATACACACATTTTAAATGGCTGCCAAGACATTTGCCTTTTCACTACATCTCTGTTAAGCACTAAAGCTCATGTCTTGATGTGCTGCACAAGCTGCAGAAATGGGTGGATTTTGACAGCTCGGTGTGTCCACAGATTTAACAAAGGCTGAGATCAGCTGGTGAAGGAGAGACCTAGTCCCGTGGTAAGGCACTTAGAAATGACTTTGATTTCCCTTGTGGAGATGAGAGAAAAACCTGGTCCTTATTCTTTTTTTTTTTTATTTATTTTTTATTTTTTGAGGTTGAGCTGCTTTCTAATGGTCCTTATTCTAAAGAGTAAAGGAATATGGTCACTTTTGACTAAGGATTTGGAGTAAGATTTTACATGTGTTTTTTGTGTGTATAATTATATAATTACAATACATGTAATTATATATTATATAATTATAATGCATAATTATTAACATAAGAATATATGTATTTTATGTATGCATTTTCTGAATACTCATACGTACACCCACAAACATAGGCATGCATTTACTCATATTTATTTTGTTCTCTCTGTGTTTTGGGCCATTTTAAGAAAGAAAAAAAGACTAAGTTTAGACTAAACAATTATTTGGTAGCATTTATTACTAAAGACTGAACTCTGAATCTGAAGCTACTAAAAATTATAAGCCTGATTAATTCATATCATTAATTTAACCACCTGAAAGTACTGAATGTCAAATGTCCACTGTGTGATAAATACAGAGTCTGTCTGTTGTCAACATTCTTGAACTGAGGTAAATGAACTTAAATCAGGATGGAAAGACTAGATTACACTGGAAAACAATGCATCTATAATTAAAATCATTAAAGGACTTGGAAATAACTTATCAAATAAGATAAAAGAAAGAAATGCTAGCAGCATACCCAATGACAACAAAAAAATCACCAAACGATACGTCTGCACTTGCTGCTGGATTTGGTCTTAGTAGAGACGGCAGATTTATGGTTAGTAATTTGTGTCCTTCAAAATTTAGAGGCAGAAGGCAGATGAAAATATAGTGTGCTCAGCAAAACCTCTCTACAGCTGACTGTTGGATAGAAACCCAAGTTTCTTGAAAACTCATGGAAAAGCCATTCACAGCCCTAACTCCTGGACCCTTATTATGATTGTGGAGAAAATAACTTTTAAAACCTGATATGTTCGCTTATGCACAAAGGTATATTTTTACAAGAAAGGTAAATTAGGAATATTCTTATATTCCAAATGACCTGGTATTATTTTATTTTGTCATAAATTACATGTATCCCAATGTGATTGAAACCCTACCAGGGTTTGAAGTTATAAACCACAGCTAATGTATTTGAAAAAAATAAAAAGCTTTTTGTCAGTATGGTTTCTGCTTCAAACTGTGCAAGACACACTTACTCTCTAAGGTAGAAGGACTTCTTCTTTTTTTTTTTTAAATAAAAACCTTAAAAGACTAAGCAGGAAATAACACACACTCATGGAGACATTTTAGCTGAAAAGGAATAATTGAACACAAGTGAGAAAGGGGATATAGTTTAAATTAAAGAATTTTGACAGGCCAGCTAAAGAACAAAGGACGGTGTTCTATATTACTTATTTTCTCAGGGGTTCCAGACTCTGGGAGACTTCGATGGGAAGGCTATTCACAGGAGGGAGGTCTGGGGCTGAAGAAATGTGGATCAAAGCAATCAGCTTAAAGCATCTCATTCTGCCTTCGACAGCCCAGCTGTTCAGAAGGTCCTACAGCCTTCCACAGTAGTGCTTGCCTTTCCTGAAGCGGTAGTTGCATGACAGTTAAAATCTCAGCCTGAATAACTGGGTCTGGTTTAAAATACTTTGTCAGATTTCTTCTATGTTTTTGCTACAGTTCGACGGGGGCTAAACGAGTTGAGTAGTGACAGTGGACTTTTCGGTTGATGGCAAGGAGGGAAGAAACATCAAAATGACCGTTTCTTGGCTGAATAGAATAAAGAAGGCACTTCTTATTTAGGACAGGGATTGGCCATGGCGTCTCTGTGCTCCCAAAGTGAGCCACAGAATGGATGTGAATATAAGCTTTCATCAGTTCTGGGTTCAAATCCAGTTTTGCTGGTTCGCAGCAAGATGGTATTCAACGAGCCTTCTCCTCTCTTTGGCTCTTGAATTCTTCGCCTAAAGTGAGGCTAATAATACCTACCTCAGGTATGTGAGAGGGAAAAGAAGAGTGTCTGGCCTTTAATGGTCATTAAATTAAATATACATCAGTTTTTCTTAAGAGCTCATTCTCTGTCTTCCAAACTAGACTCCCCTTCCAGCTCCACCACTTTCTTGGCTGTGTGACAATAAGGCTCTTCCATCTTTCTGAACCCGACTTGGCTCATCAGTAAAATGCCAGTAGGTCCTATCTTAAAGCTTTGTCATAAATAGTTAAATAAATTTAAAAAAATTCAATACAGATTCTATAATGTAGAAGCTCTCAAAAAATATTCTCTCATGTTACTAGGCCTGAGTTCTCTGTTAGTTTGCTTTGCTATTTTTCTTTACCAGTTCCCAAACTTCCAGTTCTCCCAGAACCCGAATCTTTCTTTTTAAATTCAAACTCTTTTCCAGCCCCGAGAGAGAGGAAGACTGCCAGCTGGAATATGCTGTAGAGCATAGGTTGTAGAGCAACCCCTTTGTTCACCTCTAGCATTTGAAATCAAAGTAAGAATCGACTAGCAAATTGGGTGTATTCATGTCAATATAACGTTTAAAATATTTTTTTAGATTCCCTCATTTCTAAGCACATTTCCATTATTGTATACCATATCTTAATGATGATAAAATCAGCAACTCCAAATCAAATTAGTTTTTAAAACTTTCTAAATGTGGTATATCTTACTGGTATAGTTGGACCTTGAAACTATAGATTCAACTAACTAGTTAAGAGCTTGATTATCAGTTAATTCTTTTCTTTGCCTTTAAGTTTGCCTGCTCCTAAGTGTTATCCAATAAATATGGATTGATCTCCAGTCACCTGGGAAAATTGTAACTTTGTAAGTTAGGCTTACTGTCCTGTGAAATAGCCTTCAAGCTAGTGAAAGATTTTGGGGAGGCTAAGGGTAAAATAAATACATCTATCTCTTAAAAAAAAAAAGAAAAAGAAATTGGGTACAACATCACAATGCTTTTCACCCCCATATCCAAACCCTTCCCATGGGGCCATTTTCCCATGGGACGATAGAAAGGATACTTTTGAAATTACATTGACTAGATAATATTTTATAATTTTGATGTGCTCACATAGAAAACTATATACATGTTGACTATATGTTCTATATAATATTTTCCAGAGTGATCATATATCACTTCCTTACTCATAAAGAACAATGAAACAAACAATAACAATGTATACAGGTCAGTTGCAGTGGCTCATGCCTGTAATCCCAACACCTTGAGAGGCCAAGGAGGGAGGATTGCTTGAGCCCAGTATTTTAAGACCAGGCTGGGCAACATAACAAGACCTTGCCTCTCCAAAAAAATTTAAAATATTAGCTGGATATGGTGGTGTGTACCTATAGTCCTAGCTACTTAGGAGGCTGACACAGGGGGACCCACTGAACCCAGGAGTTTGGGATTGCAGTGAGCTGTGATTGCACCACTGCACTCTTGACTGGGTGACAGAGTGAGACTCTGTCTCTAAAAAAAAAAAGAAAAATGCAAACTCAGTTGGAACAGGCCTTTCCTTATTCTCTGCTTCCTCCCAACCAAATACCTGCAAATTAATGCATTATATAATCTGAAGGATTTTTTGTGTAGACTCATGAAAAAAAGAACATACAGCTCCTCCACACAGAACACAGATCTTTCATGTAGAATGAAGGTTGACACTCAGACTTCAGTCCCTGCACCAAACCCCCATGCCTGGCTAAACTCCTCTCAGGAAATGACGGAGTGTGTATATTTTCCTAGAGAAGCAATGATGGCAAAATGACCTTAGGAGAGTTTTCCATTATTCCATTTCTCATGGTATTCCTACGTCCCAAAGTTTCTTGACAAGGGTTTGGGGCAGAGTAGATTAAGTCAACTGCTTGTGCCCTTATCATGGTATTGTGGAATTGATGCTGGGCTTATTGGAAGATAAACTGGAGTTCTATTATGTTCTTTTACTTAATAAGTATGAAAGCATAGTTAGATCACTGAATTTCTTTGGGATGTAGTTTCCTCCCAAACATATACAGTATCTGTCTTTGCTAACACACAGGGTGACTGTGAGGCCCGTTCTGCACAAGGCAAGGCAGTACGGTATGTTTTCTCTATGCCAATACCTGTTTATCATCATTATGTATCAGCCATAGGTAACCCACATGTGTATAAAGCATATGACTGTAATGAATCAATGATCTGTAATTCTTACATATACCTGCATAGACTTTTATGCACAGTTTGGGATCTAGGAGCATTAAATGGCCTACACAAATAAAACTTATCTTATTTTTATCACTGGGAAAGTTTCCAGGACATTATCAACACGTGCTAAAGTTTCCTACATAGAATGTAATAGTGAAACCTCTGCTACCTTATGCTTGGGCTCACCACTTCCATATGATTTGCCTCTCACTTATAAAAATGCCACAGTGCTTGTCAGCCGAATTCCAAAGTGACATTCAGCAGTGGATATTTGGATTCAGTTTTGGATTTGCTTTCAGTCTGTCACAAAAAAAACTACAAAAAGGCTGGACACATGTACCTCACCCCCTACCCCTGCACTTTCTTTTTTCTTTCTCTAGACCTCGGCTAACGTGTCTGTTTCAAAACCACTAACACATACATTCCCATACACACCTTCAGCAGGATTCTTAAGATATTACTTCCCACATGTAGCTCATAGATCAATTTAACTATATAGCACTGCCCTTGGTTATCATCTCCCCTGAAACCATGTGGAATCCTCATCTTCTCTAATCCTGGTCTATAGTATTTCCAAAGTACTTTACAAGCCCGGAGTAACGGCCTCTAATGCCTTGCAGCAGCTGAGCTGGTAGCACACATGATATCTTAAATGTAACAATCAAAGGAGCACGCCGGACCTTGGTATTTCCGCTGGCTTGCAGATGTGCTGCGGTCAGATCCAAAATCTGTAATGTCAATTTTAGATAAAAGAAGCTTAAAACAAAATCGTCTTCTTGCCTTGTGTCAACGACTGAGCCAGGGCAAGGGAGTGCTCTCCGATAGGAAGGCTGCATGTATTGGATATCAGTTATCTGACCCCTACAATAATTTTTTGGGGGGTGTGTGTGTCCATGAGCAACCTTGCTCAAGATTTATGTAATGGAGGGCATTGTTTTATTAATCTACACCATGTGGAACTCTCCAGGTGCTAAGCTTTGATCTTCCTGCCCTCTGGTGCATTAAGTTTTCTATACTCATGGACAATGATGTTTGTGATTTAAAGCACTCTTTTTCCTTACTACAGAGAGGGAAACAAAAAAGGTTCAGATAACTCTACCTTGAACCAGAGATCCTCAAGTACTTTCCTTGTTTGGTCTCAGTTTAGTATAAAATTCATTCTGATTCTGTTTAGGAGAATTTGATCAGCACTCCAAGGAGTGAAAGAATATCTTTCTGAAACATTTTACAGCATGTCAGATTACTGCTGGAGATGCCAGACTTGGCTGACAGGGGACGCTTGGCCTTTGTCAAAGTGGTATGCAAAGATGGAAAGTAAAAAGCGATTTTCCATTTCTCCCCATTACGAGGAAAAGGGAAAAGGGGGTGGGAGGCACACAAAGGGACACAGACATTCAGAAACCCAAGTCTATCATGAGCCAAATAGCAGTAAGAAGAAAATGGTAAAATTTTTCTATAAGCAGAATAATGAAGCAACCTGATTTATTATATTTCAGAAAATATAGTATTATGTTGGAGGAAAAGGTAAAGAAATATCAAGCAGGTTATAAGTATACACTGGTGAAGGATACAGACCCTGGTGTCAGATTGCCTGGCCCCAACCCCATTTTTGTTACTTACTAGTGCCAAAGTCCCCATGTATAAAATGGGGATAATAATGGTGTCCACCTCCCAGTTTACTGGGGAGATTAAATGAGCACTTAGAACAGGGACAGTATGTCCTAAGTGCTATGTAAGTGTTTGTTAATACCTTACCCAAATCCTTTGTGTATGATACCTGTAATTTGCAACACAAAGTACTTTTTCCTTTTATTCTCACATCTATTATTACATAGTGTGAAACTTTTGAACTTTCTGGGCAGGCAGAGATCAAGGCTGGATTCCTATGAGGTATGTAAACAGCAATCCCTTCATTGGGGAAGAGACTAGGTTCCAGCTATGTAGATTTGTTCAAGAACACTATTAGCAGAGGATGAAATCAGGAAAGAGGTAGAGTGGTGTTCTGGGGTCATGGAATATCTGCGGCTCTGGAAGGCCACCCCTATCTTCTACCTTGCAGGTAAGGGGGATTCCCTCTCCTTCAAACGTCTGCATGTGTAGGAGAATACAAAAGGCTGTGCTTGCCCCTAGCACCACAGATTAGTTTTGCTGCTTCTTAAACTTCATATAAATGGGATTGCATCCTAGAATCTCCTCTGTGTCTGGCTTTTTCACCCAGTAACAAATCTAAGATTTATGCATGTTTCTGCGTATATCAGTGGTTCATTCTTTTTCATTTCTGTATGAATATGTCACAGTTTATTTACTCATTCTACTATTAAGTTGTTTTCAATTTTTGGATGGTGACAATAAAACTTGAACATTAATTTTTAAAAGACGTTTTAATAGTATCCTCCACCAACGATTTTGTAGCAATGTATACACTACCTTTCTTCTTGCTCACACTCAAGTTGAGTTGCATTCAGGAAGCTTAGACATTCTCTAAGCAATTTTTAGGGTCTTTACTGTCTTTTAGAGACGGGTTTAATAATCTTTATTAATAATTGTAGTTAGCTGAATAGTAACTAATGACGATCAGGTGAGACTCATCATGCTATTTGTTGAACCCCTGAGCAATTCTATGACACACGTGGTCTAGTTCAAAAGAAAGATAAGAGCGATGCCAAGATGATGAAAGATTCAGGTCTCTAAACTGGGATACATAAGACGCAAAAGGTTTCTCTAAGGCTGCTACATCCATATTCATTTTGAGGAGATGAGTGTGGGATGCTTTGAAGCCAGTGCCACTGCTAGACACAGGTGTTCCGAGATTGTATTTCTTGCTCATATAAGGGAGGCCAAAGTTAAGAGGCAATTTACCAGGGAAGTGTGAGAGAGAGGGCAGGCCTTGCTCTCAGCAGCCTGTACTGCCCTGCGTTCCTCATCAACAGCCTGGCTAGGGCAACACGCAAGGGCAGCACAGTGGGAAATAGATGGAATGATTGTGGGGGACTGAAGGTTAGGGTATAGTGGCCCCATTAGCCCCCTTTCAGGATGCGGGGAAAAGGAGAAACAGCCTTATGAGACTTTGTGGTAGTACTTGGATATATGCCAAAGAGAGAAAAAGAAAGGCAGAGGAGAGGGCCAGAACGCCCTTTTATTTTTCTTTAGAAATACTTACCTGCTAAGAGTGCATTAAATTAGGGTGATCAGTGTCGTCTGGCCCAGGACTGAGGGTTTTCCATGGGCATGGGACTTTCAGTGCTAAAATTAGGAAAGTCCTGGGCAAACCGGGCGCTTGGGATAACGATAGATTTAGCAGATCCCTCAGAATTCTAGATTGTTTATGCTACAAAGGATCGTCTAATCCAGGGGTTGCAAAGTTTATTCAGCAGGAGACCAGCCTCTCTTCTTTTGAATGCAGAGTCTTAGGGCATTAGTTTAGAAACTCAGCCTGATGAAGTGGAGTGCCCTGTTCAAAGTAGGGAAGTCTCCATCCAGCCTAACCTCCCATTTTATAGATAGAGAAACTGAGGCTGGGGGACTTCAGGGACTCGAGGCACTGCATATAGTTTTTGACAGGCCTTGGACTGACTTTCCAGTTTTGCTGTTTGAATTGTTCTTGGCTGGTTGTCCTCTACCACTGTCCCTCAAAGTGTGGGCAGGGCACCCCCAGCCCCATCAGAATCCTGGGTGCTTGTTAAAAATGCTCACCAGGGGGCGCTGTCCCAGGCCTACTGTTTTAGAATTTCTTGGAGAAGGGCCTAGGAATATGCATGATAACAAGTTTCCAGGTAATTCTTATGAACAGGTGGACACCTAAGTCTTACCGTTCCCACTCCTTACTCTGGGATTCTTCCCTGAGAAGTGCTGACGACCACATACTCCTATAATCTTTCAATCTTACCATCTGTAATTTGGGCACTGGAGTTTACTGCAGGTTACTGGACAGGATAATAAAAGGGCCCCAAATCTCGAGGAACAGGCAGGCTCTATAAACCAGTTCCTTCTGCTCACACTTTTGCCTGTCCCAGCGGGGGTGGAGTTGGGCTTTTATCCATCAGATGAATGGCGTGTCTCACCCATGCTGGCCTAGGCCGGCTTTGGGGTTCACTCTTTTGTATCATGAAGAGCTTACTCTGTCCCTGAGGCAGAAATATTCTTTTCCTTGGGCATAGGGAGGTGAGTCTTCCTCAGATCCTATTGAGAGGCTCTGCCCTGTGGCCCCAGGTGCTTTAACTCCTCTGCTGTCAGCCCCAGTGGGTCCTATGGTGACGTCCAGGACATAAGCCAGCATGGCATGGCTTATGTGACTTTCCTGATTTCTTTCTCTCATTTTCTTTCAGAAGTAGCCTCTCCTTTTGTATCATGTCCTGGGTTTTGGTTTTGATAAAGCTGGTGGGCACAGGAGATCCCAACAAGGATGTCTTGCCTTGTAACACAAACACTGAGTTGAAAGCAAACCAAAATTACCATGTAAACACATAAATGTATCAGGGGAAAAAGTGTGTGTGGGGGGGTATTTTCTTATGAAAATATCCTACTGTTATGATCCTGAGTGGCTAACATAAGTGATCCTTGTGCTGAATTCTCCTACATTATCTTCTTTTTTTTTATTTATTTCAGCATATTATGGGGGTACAGATTTTAAGGTTTCAATAAATGCCCTTTCCCCCCTCCCCCCCAAGTCTAAGATTCCAGCATGACCATCCCCCAGATGGTGCACATCTCACTCATTATGTATGTATATACCCGCCCCCCTCCCCACTGCCCAATACCCTATTACTGTAGTACCTATGTGTCCACTTAGGTGCTGCTCAGTTAATACCAGTTTGCTGGTGACATTATCTTCTTTTAAGCTTAACTTTTTTATAATTAAAATTGTTTAAGCTTTATTCTACCTTATATTGGGTTTGCCTCCCTTTCTTCATGGGTGACCCAAATAATACTTTCTTCTACCCTCATTCTCAAACCCTTCCTCACACCCCACCCTTGGCCAAGCAAATAAAACCAAACCAAACTGACTGTGGACTTCCAGAGCATCAGAAACTGGCTGCGAATCACGTATCTCTAGAGGAGTAATTGTCGTTCAGTGTCATTGAGGTCAGCGGGTCTCCGTGCCAGTTTCCAAGCTGAGCAGGGCACCATTCTGGTCTCCTCCACCAGGTTCTACTCTTTGAGCATGAGCTTGGCCTCCTGCCCTGGCTGAGCCTAAAGCAGTCAGTTGGATCTGACATGGCCGTGGGTGGCTCGCTAAGGGTGGGATTGGCCCTTCTTGAATGTTCTTGAGAACATTTAGAATTGGTGGCGGCAGATTAGGCCTCTAGGGTTGTTCAGCCACATCCTGCTCAACTAAATGTGTCCATATGCAGCCTAGCTACAGACTTCTAAAAATCCCATGTTTCTAGATTCTTTAGCTTTTCCAGTAGACTGAAGAAAAGATCTTTGTGCCTCCTCCCTGGTTAGGAATGTGCAGTGCCACGTACAGTGCTGAGCCCCACGTGGCACAGCTGCTAGTGCTCCCTGTCCCTGCTGCAGCACGTGTGGGACCCCTGGCAGCATGGGGGGAGGGGAGGAAGGGAAAAGGAGAGAATGAGTTTCACACTGCCAGGGTCTTTAGGAGCATCCGGCTGGAACACTGACCATGCAAGGACCTTGCCAACGCGTGGTGGCCAGGAGTCATGGTGAGGGCAGAGATCCCTCCCCACCTAGAAAGAGGTGCCGCTGCAGAGGGGTGGCTGTGGGCACAGGCAGGCCACCATGCCTCTCTTTCCTGGTAGGATTCTGCCCAGCCCCATTTTACTGTCTGTGACTCTCTCTCTAGAGCTAACTGCCCCTGACAAGGCCAACCCACCCCCTGGGAATCTGCTCCCCAAGCTGCACCCACTTTTGGCTTGTGACCTAGCAAATCAGTCAGCTTTTGTTGCTTACTGAACAAACCACGCCAGAGTGGCACGTGATGACAAGCCTTTGTCTTCAGCTTCATAGGTCTGTGAGGTGGCGAGGGTGGCTCTGCACTGTAATTCCTTCTGGGCCCCTGTTGGCAGTGACCAACAGGAGTAATGGAAACCTGTCAAGTCTCTTTGGGGCCAATGATCACACCTGACAAACCATCACTTCCACCCACAATTTCTCGGCTAACGCAAGTCACAAAGCTCAACATCACTGGAGCTGGGAAATATCCACCCATGGAGGTGGGGGATGGAGTCATTATTCACTGAGTAAGAATCGAATCTACCATTCCCCTTTGGTCTTGGCATTGACAGAGCACAGATCCTGGCACTAACCTCTCTGGGGATTCCAAATATATTGGCGGGGTGTTTCCAGCAGGAGAATCTGCTGCTAGGATTCAGCTATGTCTCCATTGGGCCTGCCAGAAATAGATATTTAATAAATATCACATGAGAAACTTTAATATCTTTTCAATTTCATTCTTAGTAAATTAGAGGCTTCCATATGAAACTGTAGCTCTGAAAGAAATAGCAACTAAAGCCCCAACTCAGACTTTTATATTTGATGAGGAAATGGTTCAACACCAGCATGGCCTCATTACCAATCTGAGCTCCACAGAAGAAATAACAAATAGTGGATTTCTTTCCTGCTGACAGAGAATGTGCTGTTAGATAAAATATCAAGACAGCATGAAGCACCATGGCTAAATTGGATGGTGAGATGGTCCCTTGGTACCATCCCTGACCCAGGAGCTTGAGTATAGGTGGATGGCATTAAAAGTATGACCACGTGACACGTCAATAGCATTGCATTTCTGGGGATGGTGCTGGGAGCATCAAACTGCGAGAGGTCCTGGGAATGGGCCTGGGGTCCTCACATCCATGGGCAGGCAAGTAGGTCAGCTGTTTTGGGCAAGAAAACCACCTTCTGGTGCTGAGGAGACCAGTGAGCAGAGTTAGAGATCTGTTTCTTTAAAGCACCATGCAGGAAATGACTCATCAGCTGCCAATCCAGAGGCTATTCTAAAAGGAATGCTTTTGGGGCAAAACCCTGAGACTCTGGAACTCAGAAACCATTTTGTCACAGTTTCATTGAAGATAGCCACTTTTTGGTGGAACAGAATCACAAGGGGATGCCACCTAGTGATTCAGAAGCTAGGGTATGCCTTGGAAAAGATAAGAGATGCCTTGAATGAATAGGTTTTGGTAGAAGAGTTGGAATAATAGCAGTCCAGGGAGGCTACCGACAGAGGAGTGGGCAAACATGGCTCAGTGAAGGCACATGCTCCATGGCAACCTGCACAAGGCGTTTGGCAAAGAGCTTTCTGTGCTGTCTGCATTCTGGGCACTGCTGTGAGTGCCACAGACATGAGCAGAAGGAGGTCTCTGAAAATGGCAGGTAGATACTCTTCCTAGCCATCTGGGAGTTGGGCACCCTAATAGGAGAATAAAGAAAACAGGGTTGTGAGGACTTACTTTCTGGACTAGACCAAGTGTCAAGATGATGTTTTTTATTATGATCCCAGACCCAACCCAAGAAAGCATAAATTTGACTTATCCACCATCCAGGAAAGTCCTGTCTGGGGAACCAGCAGCTATGGCTCTCATATCTAATTCAGGAGGTCAGGGGTGGTTGGGTTTTTACTATTCATGGTATTCACAGTGCCCTGCTCATTGATTGGCATATATAGTAAGTGCTCAATAAGTACTCTTTGCTTTGAAAGATGAATGGACCCCTTTGAGGAAGCTTGTATCCCTAGTGAGGGATCTAAGGTATTTTGTGTTGGGGTAGAGGTGAGGTCAGCTCTTATAAATGACAGGAGGAAAGATGGCCAGTGTCCAGGCTGCCATGTCTGTCAGCAGGATGGGGAAAGGTATTCCATACAGTGCTCTGAATGTGTAGTGCATAGGAGTAAGGGTCCCTGGGAATAGGGGACAGAAAAATTACCAGAGTGCCTTTAAAATCTGGCTGGTTCTCTATCTTACTTGAAGGAATTCTTGGACTGGGTGGAAAACGTAGCAAAGGACTTAAGTGGCTTGCTGGGGAGAGTGCAGAGGGACTCGCATCCTGAGCCGTGTCTGAGTCCAGTCTGTAGAACGCATGGATGGGTAGACCCAGAAATCTCTTGACATGGATCTGTAGACACGGGTCTGACTGATCTTCCTGGAAGAGAGAGAGAGATGACTAGATGAGTTGTTCAGTACCAAGGCCTTAGGCATCCAGGAAGAAAGGCATACTGTCCAGTGAGGTAGTGTCTATCCCTGAGGTCTTTGCTTCTGGCTCCATCAGTCCCAGCTTCATCTCTAAGTCCTACTCTGGGAGAATTGTTTCACCAGCACTTTATAATAATATATGGAGGCCACGAGCCTGTCTGCGTTGGGCTCCACATGGACTCGAGCACTTTAGTACCAGCAGTGTCTGGCTGAGGACATGGTGCCGCGTAGACGCAGGGGGATCTTGCGGAAGAGGCGGCGCTGCCTGGCAGAGTGGGCTGATGTTGGGCAGAAACTCAGCAGCCTGGCAGAAGCCACAGTATCCGGCAGGCAGCGATGATGTTAAGTGGATGGTGGTGCCTTGCAGAACAACTAGAACTCCCCATGAGGCGTCTTCGTGGATCCCTGTGGGCAGTCGTGGCTTTAGTGGTAGATACCACTAAAGGATGCAGGGAGAGAGGAGGAAATGCGATGTCATGGAGTAGCTGATGAAGCCTATTTAGGATCAGGTTTATGATATTCCCTGAAGACTCCCAGAAATAACCAGTGGTGGGCAGGCATTGTCTGCAGTGAATTGCAGTTACTGTACTTGCAGGTGGAAAGCCAGCCAGCAAAATAACGATTTTTGATGTAAATTTGTTTCCTGTTGAAATGCTGGTTTGGTGTGGCCTGGAACATCGGGGCCATAGAAACTTTGCTATGGGCTTCCCTTCTGGCCCCTTCACATGCCCTACAAACGTTCTGTTGCTTTGGCTGCTGGACCCAGAAGTCTCTTTTCTGAACTCATCTTCTCTGAAGGCCAAACAGGCCTTCAAGTTTAGAATCTGTTTCTGTTAGGAGAGACCACTGATCATATAGAGTGGAGGTCGAAAGTGTGGGGTCTGGTATCTGAGCCCTGGAATTCATTCCCAGCTCTCGATCCAGTAGTTCTGTGATCCTGGGCGAGTTATGTAATCTCTCTGAGTTTCAATTTCTTCACTTGGGTACAATAGTATTAATAGTACCACTCTGGTAAGTTTTTTTTTTAATTGTGAAAATTATGTGAAAAATTACACAGAGAACTTAGAACAGTTTCCAAATAGCTGCACCCAGTAGCTGTACCATTCATATAATAATTTATTAAATCATTCAACAAATACTTATTGAGCATCTACCGTATGCCAAATCTCAGTGAAATAAGGAACAAAATCTTCGTTAGAGAGTGAGAAGGGCTTGGAGGCAATCAGGAAAACAGAGTAGGATTCCTGGACAGCTCTGAGGGATTTGAGAATCTCTCCTTAAAAGGTTGAGAAATGCACAATTTATGAATAGGGGCACTGTGTTTTTCAAGCTTTGATTTTTTTTTTTTTTAAAGCAGAGGAACCACTTATTCAAAGAAATCCTGTGGAGGCCCCCAATATATTAAAGGTTAAAAGGAAGCTGCTCTAGTTGAGGTGGGTGGGGGAGATGTAGACTTCTCCACACATGGACCCAGCCCTTTGTGAATGTCTTTCTGGTTCCTCAGTATAATCTCCAGAGATCTGGAGAATTCAGTTTGGAAACCACTGTTAAAAACTTGCCCAATACCAAAGGCTCAGGTACCAAAGCAGAAAAGGAACTCTAGATCTAGCATCCCATTTGGCATTCAGACTTGTAAACAGCTCAGTCTTTCATATAATTGTATCTGAGTTTTATAGAAGTTATAAAAGGCAAAGAAAATATAAGAATCATTTGATATCAGAAGTTTTGTGATACTGCAGTTTTATAAACAGCATTACTTTATTACTTTATTACCAGTTATTACCAGTTACCAAATTACCAGTTATTTATTACTACAGTAATGCTGTGTAACAAACTACCCCAAAACTCAATGGCTTAATTCAACAATAATTTATTCTCATATCCATGGCTCTGCTGATTGGTGGGGGTGGCTCTTACACAGGCTGTGGGTTTGCAGGTCCTCTGGGGTCCAGGCTATCTAACATAGGTTTTCATGGCGACAGCAGAAGCACAAGGACAAGATCACACTGAAAACATCTGCTCATGTCTTATCTACTAAAATCTCATTGGTCAAGGCAAGTCACATGATCAAGACAAAAGTCCAAGGGCAGGAAAGTACACTTTTCCCATGATAAGGTCACAGTAAGGATGTAGACGTGTGCTACTACTACTATAGGGGACTGCAGAAGTGAGACCAACAAGCCAATCCACCACAGTGCCCATGGAGGACAGTGTGATCACCAGTGGTGACAGTGACATTCTCTTCTGCTCTTCCTGGACTACAGCCCAGCTTCCACACATTAAGACTCCAGACCTGCTTTGGCACCTGGAGGTTTCTATGCATCAGAGGCGGCACCTGGTAGATGTGATGACAGTGACCAGCAAGATTGGTGGTACTTGGTAAGATGGTGCTAAACAGTATGCTCTGGAAACTGTATCAAGTGCCTACAAGCAGTTTAGTATGTCAGGGATTTCAGCAGAAGGCATTGGTAACAGGAGGCAGAACAGAGAGAAGGAAAGGGCCAGATCTTACAGTGGCCGCTAGGACTCATGATGACATGTTAAACACCCCTAAAGACCCCTCAAAACAACTAGGAGTGACTTTGGGTGGCTGTACTAGTTTATTGATATTAATGCATCATCATATATTCCAGTAGGTTGACATGGCCTGATTGGTTTTCAATAATCAGAGTCTCAGACTTGAAAATGACCTTAGATGCATCTAATTCAACCCCCTACTTCATAACATCGCAGATAAATGGCATTTAACACTTGTTTGAACACCTTCAATGACAGATGACTCACTCCCTCAAGGCAGCCCATCCAGCTGTAGACACCAACATTGGCAGTGACTTCCGTAGCACACGACATTCACTATCTCGCCACAAGGCTGTGGTGACACTTGTTGTCCAGCATAATATGGTCTGCGGGGACCTTGATCTTGATATTCCACCAAACTTCATGCTGACCCACTCTATTAATGACAATTGCTCAGGACTAGAAATCAGGAAATATACATCAGGGAGGCAAAAGTCCTGAATGAGAAGAGGTTTGTGAAGAATTGCAGATTTAGAGAAACGGTTCTTTTCCTTGTTTCCAGAGGGAGAAGAACAAGGGAAGGAAAGGCCAACAGAAGACAGAAAGAATGGAAACTATTTTTCCTTTTTGCTTTCATGTTCTGTGTTAATTTGCAAAGTAATTAATGTGGTTAGGAGGGAATAAAGCCCAGAAAGTGGAGGATGTGTGAGCATACTTGGCTGCTCTCTACTGATTGCGTCTGTGATGACCTGGGGTAGGAAGAGACCTTGGGGTAAGATCTACAAGTGGTTCTGCTACAAGCAGACAGATTAAATCTAATACTTAGCCAAAGTCTGACCCTGGTTTACACATTCCATTTCCCATCTCATCAATTCCGCTCACAGATGAGGGAGCAGATAGCCAGGGGTATGTCACCACTGAGTAATGTCAACTAAGGAATAGAAATGTTATCCTATGCTTCCACTCTGATAAGCCCAACCTGAGAGCTGATAAAAACTTGATGATGAGTCCTGGGTACAGGTTTAAAGGCACTTTATATAATATAATTATACATTTTGCCCTCAGTGTTTAACTTTTAGGGAGTTGGGAGCCAACACAGCCCTCAGGTAGTTTCAACAATAACACCAAGATCAGCTGTCATGTCAGCAGGGAACTAGTCAGACTGGTTTTTTGACTTCTTAGGTCTAACCAACCAAAGAATAACAACCACCACCAACAAAGTTTAAAGACTGAATTTTAAAACTTTTCAACAAGCTGTGTTGACATGTAGCTACAACCTCCATGTGCAAACCACTTCAAGCAGAGCGAGTTTTAAAAGCTGTAAATTAAAATCACATTTCTTTTGCAAGCCCTTGAAACCTCTGAGAAACAAATAAATCAGTCAGATCGTCCCCTGTTGAGAATCCAAAATTTTCTTCAGCAATCTTGGAGCTCAAGAAGAGATTAAAGCAGAAACTGAGAATGTAGTCGGAGACTAGTGATTTGCTGCCTGTCAGAGGGTACGACTCACATTGTTGTTTATTCAATTCCATGATAGACCCCTTCTCCTAAAGCTTTCCTCTTAACCCCTGGTTCCACCACCGTGCACCATGGTCAGTTGCAGGTGAGCTTCTCTGGTATAGCCTCCGTGTGGTGGTCCAGACTAGAGCCAGATGTCACTGTGGTGGCCTGGCCAGAGTGGAGCAGAGGGCACGCTATGGACCTGCATTGGCAGTGGGCTCTCCGGAGTGGGGCCTTGTCAAGGTGGCCTGTAGCTGAGGTCTTTTTAAAATCAAAATAACATCAATTTTGACCAGAAATATTTTGCTCTAAAACACCCATTATAAGAAGTAGAAACATTGGGATTTCTCAAAGCCAGGATTGAGATATCATAGGTCCGTGCTGAGAAGATTAGGAATGATTGTTACCATATTAAAACATGTAAGCTTTTGATCACTGCTAAACTCGGTCAGCTAGATATCCATGGTTCTAGCTGCCTTAGGGGAGACCTGAGGCTTTTTCTGGAATCTGGTTTGTGTATGTGCCTTCGCATCTCTGTGGAAATAAACATGAAGATTTTGGTATCGTGACTGCATCCGGAGGCTGGGAAATGCCACAGTGTTCTCCCTCATATAACATCCCCCACCTGAGAATAGCAAACTCACTCCTGTGGTCCAGGGGGAGGCAGAGAACCTTCAGCCTGCCTCAGGGCTGGCTGAGAGTATGATTTTATGGGGCTCACAAACAAATTCTTTGAGAGAGCCATTCCTGGAAATAACTATGTAACTCTGTAGCTGCCAGCAGTCACTTAGCAGGGACACTGACCTCTATTGGGTCCCCATAGAGACTAAGTGTCTAATCATAGGCTAGCAAGTGACCATGTAGTCAGAAGTGTAGATTATGATCTTGGGATGTCAGACCCCTTAAGACAATGACTCATGGTAAGAGGGAAGTATTACATCTAGGGTTGGTTTGAGTAAGTTCAGAGGGCACAAGCAACTGAATGAACAGATGGCATGGACACTATGTCACCTACCACCATTGCACCGATGTGATGCTTCTCCCTCACCTCAAGCCTATAGTTTCATGGAGGTTTCTTCATGACCAGCTGGTAGAAGAGGAAAGCCCTGAGCTTTGTTGGCACAGTATATTGGTGCAAGCCAAATATAGCCATTGGACTACCACCCCAGCCGGGAGTGGACCTGAAGGACAGTGCTGAGGGGCATTCTTCATGGAGGGTGGAACTTCAGGTGGAGAACCCGGCCATCAAATTTGCGTGGGCAGAGAAGTGATCCAAGGTCAACATATGCACAGACTATGGACAGGAGAAGTTGGCTTAGGTGATGCTTGGGACGTGGGAAGAGCTTACTTGGAAGATTGAGGACAAAGTGGTCTGGAGTAGAGGCATGTGGATGAGGCTGTAGGAGTAGGAACAAAATGTGAGGAACTTTTTGTTGTATAGTGATGCCCACCAGAGGACCTCCACTGCAGAAGTGTCACTAAATAACCTGGCGGATAGGATGTCAACCAGCTCTGCCCTTGGCCAACTTACTGGCAAGCTGATTACATTGGAGCCTTCCCACCTGGAAAAATCAACAATTCACACTGCACAGGATTAACGTGTATTCTAGGTATGGGTTTTCCTTTCCTGCCCACAGTGCATTTGTCGGTATGGCTATCTGAGGGCTCATAGAGCACCTGAAAATCTGACACAGGTGCTGCAAAACATTACCGTGAAGCAAAGGGGGGCCACTCTATGGCAAAGGAGCCCTATGGTGAGCACAGGACCATGGACCCACTGGTCCTCCCCAAACCATACCATCTAGAAATTGCTGGCTTCTTATGATGGGGGTGTATGGCTTCTTCATGTCAATAGCTGAGGCTCCAGCTTGCAGAGGATATCCTTTGGGGACAGGAGCCTTGTCCTGCAGGATGCCTAATACGTCTTGACCCGTGGCCATTGGGTAGAAAAGATGAATCTTGGAACCAAGACATGAGAGTAGGAGAGGGCCTGCTTCCTGTCACTCCCAGTGCACTACTTGGGGAATGTATGCTTTCCATCTACAGTTTTAGGTTCTGTGGATGTATAGGTGATGCTTCCCAGAAGGGGTTACTTCTGCAAAGGTTCAGAGTGGGAATCATACTAAATGTAAAGCTATGACTGTGACAGGTCACTTTGGACTCTTTGTGCCAGAAGGAGAGCAGACAAACCTAGTAGTCATTGTGTCGGCAGGGCTGACTGACCCCCACCATCAGAGGAGGTAGGGTTGCTGCCATGTCATGGGGGCAGAGAGGAAAATGTTTTGCAGTCAGATGCAGTCAGAGCCAACAGGCCATCCCTTCCTTGTCAATTCTAACTGCAAAGTGGACCATATAGCAACCCTGACCTGTTAAAGGCATGGAAGCATGGGTTCAGATCCTTCAGGGATGAGGTCTGAACACTCCACCAGTGGCCCGGGTGACGTCACCTAGACCAGCAGAAGTGCTAGCTGAGGGCAACGGAGTCTAGAGTGGGTGGTTGATGCGGGTGATGAGTTGCTAACTATCTGTTCCAGCTCAGGACCAACTGAGCAGCTGAGACTACTTCCTTAAATGAATCTTCCTCTTATACGTTTCCCTAGAAATGTTGACCTGTCAGAACACCAGAGAAGCTGTGCCTGGAAGGACTGAACTCAATGTGGGAAACACAGGGCTCTGGGCAGTGCAAGAGGCAGACTGCACGAGCCGCCGTCAGTGCCCTGTCTAGACCCGCTTTATGCGGCGAGGGCCCCTCTCTCTAGCTGCTCCAAGTGTTGGCTGCTGAGGGCTCACAGCTCCACGCATCTCTGGAGAAACCCCTCATCAGATGGGAGGCCATGCAGTCCCCCTCTCTTGCAGGGGGGACCTGCAACCAATAACAGCGTGATGCAGTAGTAGTGGTTGTAGTTTACTCAAAGATTATAATTATGAGTTGTAATTCATGCTCCAGGGCTGCCTGTGGGATTAGGCTGAAGGTGGACTTCAGCTGCAACCTCACCCTGGCGTAGCCATCCTGTCCTGACCTATCCTGCTCCTCTCTCTCCCATTCTGGCTTCTCCTGAGCTTTCACAGGAACCCCTCTTTCAGTTCTCCTTCTGGGGAACCCAACCTAAGACAGCTGGCCACCAGTAGAGATTTCTGTGTGGCAGGCAGCCCTTTCCTGTGAGCTCAGCCCACACTGTCAGGGCTCCTGGGACACCCTGAGGCAGGAGGGTGTGGTTCTGTCTGCAGAACACAAGATCAGGCTCCAAGCCAGGTGACTTCCTCTTCACATGGACCCTGGGAGACAGTCCTGGCCTCACTAAGTACTTATCTTTTTAAAATTCAAATCCAGCAGGCAGGGAAAACAGAACCTCCCTTCCCCCACCTGGCATCTTCCGCTCCCTGTAGACGCCTGCTCCTCAGGAGCCTGGGGCTACTCTGTCAGCTTGAGAACAGGAGGGCAGTGGGTAGATGACACCTGGGGAATAAATTTACACACTGAGATAATGGTTTCCATGTTGGCTCTTCATAATTAACTGAACAGACTGGAGTTAAGTTTCATGTGTGAAAAACTTGTGAGGAACTCTTGACAAGAGATGAAGGTTGAGGAGGGGAGTTAAGGTTTTAAAAACCTTTATCCTCCTTGGACTTTGTTCTTTCTCCCTCCCTCTATGCCTTCCTTCCTCCAACTCTCTCTCTCTCTCTCTCTCTCTCTCTCTCCCCCTCTCTCCCTCCCTCTCCCCCTCCCTCCCTCCCTTATCCTCTTCCCTCTTCTTCTCTCTCCTCATAAAACCCTCCTTAGTCCTGTTTGGGTTTTCAAGTGTCTATATACAAACTTCACTTCCCAGCATGTGTGTGAAAAGAAAAATAGTAACATCAACAGATTGTATTGGTGCTTCTGTAATTCGAAAATTACATCTGCAGATGTGTCTCTGATCTTGAAGGGAAAAAAATTGAAGGCTTTGCTGTGTCTCCAGCAAAAGAAATTTGGAAAATGAATGGGACGGCAGGTGGTTGGAGCTGAGATGTTGTAGCACAATGAATGGAGAATGCCTAGTCATTACCTGGGGAGACAGCTCTGGGTCTTCTCATTGCTTCTCAGCAGCTTGTCTAGGGTGGGAGGGGGCTTGGTGTAAAAACATTCCTTATTTGAGAAAATGGACTTTGAACTTCCCATTTCCCCAGAGCCTGCCATATTTGCAGAGAGAACAAAGGGCTTTATTCCAGTGCCTGGGGCAGATTTTGGTATTTTGAAACTTCACAGCTCATATTGCTGGCCGGGAGCTTGCTGCTCTTATATGTGATTTATATGAAATGATGTCCCAATAAAAATTTGAGTTAGAATGAGCTAGAATGGCTAGTTTCTGCCATTAGGAGATTCTGCCTTTGCGATTCTACCCCTGGTTATCCAAAAGTACTACAAGAATTAAGATTTTCTTTTTCTTTTCTTGACAGAACAATATTGGTATAGATAATGATCAATTGTATTTTCTTATTCAATTGTTCATTCAGCATCGCAAGCCTTAAAAAAATTAAGAACCACCTTTGCAGATGGCAGTGAGGCCTTTGACACCCTTGGTTCTCTGTTAAGGTCTTTCAGAAATTGGTCCTCTTTACCTAAGTGAGTTAAGTAACAATCTTCTAATTCCATAAAGTCTCCATGCTTGCTGTTGTTTTTTTTCCCCCCAGTATGGGCTTTTGTGAGGAATATATTATGATGCAGGGTTCTGTAACCTTTGCTCACATTTCAGACGCATTTACTCTGACATGGGCGGTTTCAGTCTATGGCATTATTTTGGGACTTAAGTACAGACTGTAGACTCCTCCTACAGGCTGTCCTTGGGTGGTTTGGGGTAGAAAATGAACATGTTTGGTACACTTGGTCATCTGAAGTGCCACCATCCCTGTTAAACACTGGTATATTGGATGTTCTATACATAAGTGAGTGTCTATCTATGAAATTCCTACTTACTGATAAAATAGAATTATCTATAATAATTAACATGTTAATTTAGAGATTTAAGTTCTTGAAAATAATGCAGTATTTTTATCCTGCATCCTCCCTGTAGCTTTTTTCTTTTTTTTTTTTTTATTTTTAAAGCAAATTCTTTTATGAGAGAAATTCTAAATCTCATTCTCTAATCTTGACAGATTTGGGAAAATCATTACCCAGCAGCAGACCAAAAAAGAAAACTTATCTCCAGCCTCTCATTGAGAAACCAGGAGAATCACTTCCAATGAGGCCTCACCTCCCAATTCAGCCCTTGCGTATCTAGTAGTATTTACAATTTATTAAGCACCTATTATATGTTAAGCTCATTAATTATGTGCATCACCTTTAAGTAAAGGTTGCAATAACCCTGCCAAGTATTATTATCCATTTTAAAGCTGAGGAGGTAGAAGCTCAGAGTAGTTAACAACTTTCCCAAGTGGTGAAGCCCAAATTAAAACCCAGAACTGTCTGATTCCATCTTCGTGTTCTTAACGCTCATCTCAGTCCTACCTCTCAAGGGCTGGCACTGTATCGTGTGTATATATATTTTAGTTTCACGTTATTTAGCATACAGTTGGGTGGAGAGTAGGTGACATATAAATTCCGGAATGGCTCTGTAGGGCATTATTTAGCATTTTTCAGTTTCTGGTCATGTTTCAACATAGAGGTTTGAAAACTCATCTTCTGTTTATTTTAACATTTATTAAACATCTTCTCCATGCCCCACCCTACACCTGGTGCTATGGAGTCAGGGAGGAATCAGGTGGAGTCCTTGTCTTCCAGATGCTTACAGACTGATCATATAATCTAACTTAACTGGCCCATCACCTGGAAGGATTACTTGGGGGCCTTATTTTCAGTACTGGCATTGATTTATGCAAATGCACCCATTTTCTCCCAACTTCATGACAAACATGAATTTTTATGATGCCTTGGTAGATTCAACCTGTAACAAATATATGAGAATTAGAAAATCCACATGCATAGAAGGACCCATAAGAACTTTAACCAACTAAGCAGTCACACATAATTGACCTTTTGCATTTTGGAGATATTTCTCTGTAATGGTATATGGGATATGAGTTTGGTTGAGTTTTCCAGGGAGTCAATTCTAATTATATTTAAACAAAATACAATGTCTGGACATGGAATTACTAACTACTTTGCAAGGCTAGTATTTTAAGGAATTCTTAGTTCAATGAAATCTTATATTGACATTTCAAAATTCTTTAACTTTTCAAACTCTTAGGAAATTTTTTGAATGATGTTTAGAAAGGCCTTATTGCTATGCCCCTCCAGAGAATAAAATGTGGAAGATTTGTGACATATATAATATTTTTTTCTTCAAAACTCAAGGCCCTTAAATTTCCAGGTGTTTTCCTAGATATATTCTGTGTGGTTGAAATTTTGTGACATCTAACTGGAGAAATGGAAAGTTATGCTCCAACACACAACACTGGAAAGTTTATGGTGTATGAAATGAATTTTCTACACAATATTCTCGGTGAAGATGAGAAGGGCATTGTGTTAAGGAAATTCCCAAACTCAGTATATCTAAGCCATATCAATTAAGGGCTCTATATTTAATTTATGAAAAATTACTATAAAATGATTAACTTTCCTTTAAACATTAAAACCATTACTTCATTTTTAAGAAATGGGCTAAATACCAGCTTTTTAGGTGACTATATGTATATATACATATATTTTGTATATATGTATATGTATTTTGAGTATAACATGGTACCCCTGTGAGTTCTTCATGATATGTAGATGTAAAAAGAATATACAAACTGTGGACTAAATTAAGAGACACATTAAGTGGAAATATTTTATTTTCTGTCATTGGCATATCATCACACATAAAATTTTATGTTGTGATTTTGTTCACTCTTTTTAGCTTCTGACTTGCAGCCAACAAGATTTTCCTCCCAAATTTGCCTTTTTTATTGAGTTGAAAGATTTGTCCCTCTCACTTTGCCTGGTCTGGGTCCTCCTATAAGAAATTTGCAGTCATGCCATGAAAAATGCCTGTAGCACAGACATATGCAAAGTATTACCACTTTGCTTTAATCACCAGAGCAGAGTCACTCCATGAATAATTTGAGCCACAAGCATCCTGTTGAAAACCAAGACCTCTGGGTTGTGAGTCATTTGTTCTTTCTGTAGCAGGTGTTGGGGTCAAAGCACTTTGGATCTTTACTATGGTTTATAGAAAGGACAGTTAGCCATATGAGTCCCAAAGCTACTGCAGACGGTGCACTTTAATTACACGAATACTCCTTTGAGATGGTTGCATCCTGGATGTATTTGCTTTTCTCCCTGCAGACCTGAGTTTTAGGTTCTCACTGTAGTATTTCATATGGAAGCAACTGTTGATGGATTTTAGTCCTTCAGAGCTGGACCTTTTATCTGAGTTACAAAACCACCAACCAATATCATAAGCCTATAAACCTGTCAAGGTCTGTTTTATGGAGAACCAGGTATGGACAATGGTTGGAGAGGCCTGTTCTGCTGCCACCTAGATGCCACATTCAATTTGGTTGAATCTTGATGATATTAACATTTAACAATTGTCAGGCTGAAAGTAAGTGGGGGAAAAGACTCTGCTATAATGTAATTTGGGAGAAGGGTAGTGTGAATATGTGGAATCTCAAAAATAATATAACTGTGGCTGAAAAATATAATTCATTCATTCCTTTGTTCATTCACTCATTCATTCAAACCATGCCAATTAGTGGTAATCAAGAAACTTATCGGATAAGATATAATGATAATTTGTAAATGACATATTGATTGATATTATATAGGTAGGTGCCTCAAGAATGCCTGAGGGTGCTAAAAATTTCTACCAAAGGATATATAATACGTACAAATGTAACAGAGGATAATTTCTTGAAATGCCTTTTTTTAATTCTCTCTTTCTGATTAAGAGACTGAAATAAAAATAAAAAACTAATGATTACATTCCACGAATGGTTCTGGGAAAACTGGATATCCACATACAAAAGAATGAAGTTGGTCCATTATCTAATACCATATGCAAAAATTGACTCAAAATGGAGCAAACACCTAAACCTATAAAACTTCTGGAATAAAACACTGGGAAAAATCTTCATCATATTGGATTTGGCAATGATTTCTTGGATATGACACCAAAGGCACAGGCAATAGTAGAAAAAGTATACAAATTGGACTACATAAAAATTGAAAAAATTTGTGCATCAAAAGATGCTATCAACAGTAAAAAGGCAATGCATGGAATGTGAGAAAATATTTGCAAATAATATATTGAATAAATGATCCATATCCAGAATATATACAGAACTCTTAAGACTCAACGACCAAAAAACAAACAACTGGATTCAAAAATAACCAAAGGACTTAAATAGATATTTCTCCAAAGAAGAAACACAAATGTCCAATAATTGCATGTTGAAAAGATGTTAAATATCACTAACTAGTAGGGAAATGCAAATCAAAACTACAATGAGATACTACCTTATACCCTTTAGAAGTAACTACTGTGGCTACTATCAAAAACATCAGAAAGCAACAAGTATGGGCAAGGATACAGAGAAATTGGAATTCCTCTGCACTGTTAGTGTGAATGTAAATGGTACAGCCACTATGGAAAACAATTTGGTGAGTTCTCAAAAAATGGAAAACAGAATTACTGTATGATTCAGCAATTTCAATTTTGCATATATGCCCAAAAGAATTGAAAGCAGAATCTAAAAGAGATATTTGTCTACTTAAATTCATAGCAGCATTATTCACAGTAGCTAAAATGTAGAAACAACCTAATTGTCCATCCACGAATGAATGGATAAGTAAAACGTGGCATATACAATAATACAATCGAATATTATTCAGCCTTAAAAAGCAAGGAAGTTCTGACATATGCTACAATGTGGATGAACCTCGACGACATTATGCTAAGTGAAATAAGCCAGACACAAAAGGACAAATACTGTATGATTCTACTTATATAAGACACTTAGTGTAGTCAAAAACATAGAGATAGAAATTGAAATGGTGGTTGCTAGGGGCTGAGGGAGTGGGGAATGGGGAGTTATTTTTTGATGGGTATAAAGTTTCAGTTTACAAGATGAAAAGAATTCTGGAGATGGATGGTGGTGATGGTTAAACAACAATATAAATGCATTTAATAACACAGAACGGTACACTTAAAAATGGTTAAGTTTTATGTTATGTGTATTTTACCACAATAAAAAAATTGTTGACAAAAAGCTGCAATGGTTCCACCCACTAGCAGTCATAGGCAATGTCTATATTCTGGCCTCTCTAGTTTCAGAAGAATTAATAGCTTCTTTGAATTTTTGTGATAGGCTAGAGAAAGCCTCCAGCAAGTCTTTGTTTGGAAGTATCCAAGGGAAGAGGCTGGAACTTGCCGTGATATGGTGGCCAAGAAGGGTGGCCAGTTCAGGAGCTGGCCTACACCTCCTCCTGTTCCATGTCATGGGAACAGCAGGCCCACCGAGGTGGGTGGCATATGAATTGTGGGGGATGGAGCACTAAGTGACATTGCCTTATGAGGCAAGCAAAGAACCTGGGGCAGAGCTGGGAAGAGAGAAGAGATGCTGCAAACAGACCATCTGCCGCCTTCAAATGGTCCATGCTTGCTTAGACAAGCCAGCTCAGGATGACCACTGAGATGCTTACTCAAACAGCAGAGGACCTTCACCTGTAAAACGGGGACATTATAATAAGAAACTCATAGATGAGAGAGGGCATGGTAAAATATTTAGTTATAGAGCTTTGTGCATGGTAAATAATAAATGTTAGCCTTTATTTTTATTATCATTTTTCCTTTTATAATCTTGTCAAATTTATGCATTCTGTCTTTTATGAAGCGTTTACCAACCAAAGGTAAACTTCAACCCAACTTGGCTCCATATTTTCACAAATTCAGAATTATGGAAATTTCAATTTGGATTATATATGTTGTTAATATTTATATTTTTAATGGTGAGGGTGATTATTTTATATTTGTCACTTGAAAGTAATCCATACTCACTATAAAATGTTATAAAACTGAGAAAAGTTAAAGGCAAGTAGAATTCACCCATGATCCTTTTACTTGGGGTTAACTACTCTTAATTTTCACATACTTCCTTCTAGTATTTTTGAATATACATATAGCATATATATGTACGTACATATAACAAAATTTGATATATGTGTATATTATAAAATTGGAATCATTACTATATAATTTGTACCATGTGCTTTTAACATTAATATTTTATCATAAACATTTACCTATGTTATTAAATATTCTTCAAAAATATGACTTTTAATTTCTATGTAATATTCTATTACAGAACCATACTATAATTTACTGAATCTTTTCCTGATGTGGGATCATAACTGGGTGATAAATATTTTTGTCCATAAATCTTTTACTACATCTCTCATTTACTTAGGATAGATTTCTAGAAGAGGTATTATTGACTCAAAAGTATGAACAGTTTTATGACTCATAATACATACTGCCAAATATCTTTCCAAGTTCAATTTCCAATAGCAATATATGAGAATACTTGCTTTTCTCACCTCAACTAGTATTAAATATTACCTTTAAAATGTATTTCAATTCAATAGAAATTTTAATTTGTATTTTTTAAAATTACTAGTTGAACATGTTTTCCATTTTTCATGTTTAATGTCCACTTAATTTTTTTCTTTCATGAGTTTTCTGCTTACATTCTTTCTTTCTTTTCTATTGACATATTAATGTTTTTCCTGTTGATTTTTGTAAGAATTTTAAAATCTAGTATAGATATTTATCCTTTATTATATTTATAGTTAACAATTTTTTCTAATGAATCCCTTAATGTTTACTTTTATTTGGATTCTTTTTAAAAACATATAGAAGTTTAAAAATTTTAATGTATTCAAATATGCCAATACAGGTTTGATCTCTAATCCAAAAATCTGAGACTCGAAATCCTCCAAAATTCAAAATTTTTTGGTGCTGACATGACCCTCAAAGGTCATGCTCAAATGAAATGCTCATTGGAGCATTTTGGATTTTAGATTTTTGGATTAAGCATGCTTATTTGGTATGTATAAGACAAATATTCTAAAATCCAACAACAACAGAAAAATCTAAAATCCAAAACACTTCAGGTTCCAGGCATTTTGGATAGGGATACTCAACTATTTACTTTGTGATTTGACTCATTATTTTATACTTTGAATGGCCTTCCTTGGCCTCAGATCAGTTAAAGAGCTTCCTATATTTCCTTGTGCTATATTTAAAAATATGTGTGACTTCAACTTTTATGGAAGTTATTTTGGCATATGATATAAGATAAGACTCTAACTCTGAGTTGACTGATAGGGAAATAAGCTCTTGAGCTGAAGGCTGTGTAGGTCCTATAGGATGGGCTCCCTGTAACTTTCTCTTTTCACCTTTGTTGCTGAGTTAATCCACACTGAGCTAATTGAGAAGGGATTGATTTTGTTTTAACCCAGAATACAGGATTTAACTCATGATACAGGATTATACATGACCTTTTCTCCTTGCTCACACCTCGTGTGCTAAGAGTTTGTATCAAGAAAAGGTAGTACATTTTTAAACATTGATTTATTAATATCTAATTTTTATATCATGTCTGAAGAATGCAGCCTCAATTTTCAATTCACTGAGATTTTCCATTGTGTCTCATCATGTAACATAATCATGTTCTCATGATTCATTTTTAACATCGTTTAACCAAAAAGTTCTGTAGAGCTTATGATGAAGAGCAAAGATTTATGATGTCACTCCCCTGCCTCCATTTTCTACCATCTCTACCTTCTCAGGGGCAACCACTTGTAGCTCTTTTAGTAGATTTTTTTAGCATTTGCCTCCATGTCTCTTCTTATAGCATATTCATATTGCTATCTTCCACTGTGCTAGCACAAAGACTTATCCTTTGGATTTCCCAAGTCACACACAGACACACAAACATACTCAGGGTCCTCACACCCCCCTCCCTTTCCCCTGATATAGTCATATATTTATTAATATATGGTAATTTTGGTTTGCTTTCGACTCAGTGTTTATGTTCTTCTTTACTATGTTAATACTGCTAATAGCTGAGGAGCACGTGGATGGGGCTTATTGACTGTTGGTGTCATTGTATTTTGAGTTGACTGGGTTGTTTCACCAGGGAACCAACCTTTGGGGGCAGAAGACTTGCTGGCCTGCCTTGGGGACTGTCCAGGGAAGGGGGCTGGCAAGGAAGGGGGTGGTGATCAGAATGTGGGCTTAATCCCTTCGTTTTTGGTACAGCCCAGGTCCCTTGCCCTTACCTGTACCTGATGTCCCCTTGCCCAGAACCTTCAGTTATACTGTCTCTAGAGAATAAACTTCCAGTTTTATAGAGGGTTGGGGAGGGATGGGCTATTGCCTGTCCCCCTAAAGTAGTGGAGGGGTCTTGGGGATCTAATTACTACTTACAGGGACTTGCACAAATCCTTCTTTAGTCTGAACTTCACCTCCCCACCCCCTTACAGAAGTATCTGGTGCTGCCAATTTCTGAGTCTTTCGGGTGTCCTTTGCGGTAAATTGCATTGTTCATGTCTTTTCCCACTGTCAGCTTAGGATTCAGCTTTCTTAGGTCTGCAAAGTCAATTACCATGGATGGACCATCTGCTTTCCAGCTTCCAAAATTTTGTTGCTGTTTTCCCTGCTCTGTTTCTGTTCTCTTCATTCTTATGGGTTTATGTCTTTATAAAGATTCCTTTATTGTCATTTCAATGAATGGGGATTTTGAGGGTAGTTTAATCCAAATACAAGCACTCTTTCTTCTTTACCTAGTACCCCATTTTTTATTTATTAAATACTGTGTGTTCATCATAGAAAAACTGGAAAATATAAGGTAGCAAAAATATTTAAAAATCACTCATAATTTCACCTTCCACACACACTCATTTTTAATATCATTTTGGTATACAGCTTTCAAGATACATATATTTTCATTTATTGAATATATTTTAAAAGAAATGGGATTATGATTTGAAGACTTTTGGTAACCTCATTCGAGGTCATTGTAACCTGGCAATAAATATAAATTTACTTTATTCTTCATAATATTATTAACTGAAACAAGAGAAAAAAGTTATCTAGGTAACTTTTAAATATGGTTATAATGCGAATACAAATGCCAAAGATAATTGTTGAAAAGAAGGATATATGAGTTAAAAATAGTTACTACTATATTCTTACTTTTAGTTACCAAATCATAATAAACAAAGACTTAGAAAATGGGAGTGGAGAGGGGTCTAGAGTATAACTTGCTAAATTCTTTGTTTTAGATAACATGATGTCAGGAAATTCTGTCTTATTTTTGATTTTGATAATTAGAAAAAAATGTAGCTTAAAAATATTCTGTTGAACTTAAGTGGTGAAGGTAAAAGCAAACACAATGTAGAAAGAAAAGAGATAGCAATGAGATGATATAATACAACAGAAAAACAAAAGTAGAAAATAATAGGTGAAATAATTTCTCATGCAAAATTTTCTTTTTCCTTTTGTACAATTTCTTGTCAGTCTCTTGCAAGTTAGTTACCATGATTAGATCATGATGCTGACCATGGTAAAAGCCAATTTTCTTGTTTTAAAAGTATTTCTTGTAGGAGTGACTTCAATCAGTTGTTTTCAACAACATCTGCCATTTCTGTAAGAGTTTATGGCAAAAAATGTAGATGGCTGGCAGCTCAAAGACTTTCATAAATCATGGAGCAATAATTTAGAGTGCAAATCTTTTTCATTGTGGGTCAACTATTATGTTCTATATTTAAAACTGGCTACCATTTATTGTGCACTTGTTTGCTAGGCACTGTTGGATATTTAAAAGATCATCTGTAATCCTTCCAAAAATAAGGTCCCCAGTGTATAAATTATCCAGTGTATTTATTATACAAGGAAGCAAAGACTCAAAGAGGTTAAGTAATATGTTTAAGTTTACTTAGCTAATGTGTAGCAAATTATGAACTTGAACCAAGGTCTTCTGATATCAAATTCTGTGCTCTTCTGCAAGGGGCTACCTCCGACTGAAGTAAAGGCCTACATAATTTTCGCAAATGAAAGAATTAAACCAAGCCCCATTGCAATTCTTCCTCCAGATGCTGCTATTTGTTTTCAAGTTGTTAATTAAGTGTTCTGATGTTTGGAAAGGTTTGTTTGGTGGTGGTGGGGGTGCTGTGTTGAGCAATGATAAACAAGCATTTCTGGGAACCTTTAGAATGCTGGTGTGTCCTGAATCCTCAGAGGGCAGTGCTGTATTTCCTGAGTGAGACAGTGTGTTTTCTTTTCTTTTTCTTTTTTTTTTTTTTTTTGTGATTCTTTTTTTTTTATTTCGGCATATTATGGGGGTACAAATTTTAAGGTTTCAATAAATGCCCTTTCCCCCCTCCCCTAAGTGGACACATGGGTACTACAGTAATAGGGTATTGGGCAGGTGGGAGGGGGGAGGGGGGCGCGTATATACATACATAATGAGTGAGATGTGCACAATCTGAGGGATGGTCATGCCGGAAACTGAGACAGTGTGTTTTATTTAGCTCTATATCTACAGCCTCTAACACAGAGCCTGCACAGAGTCGGTGCTCAATAAGTTAAGAACCAAGTGAATGAATGAGTAAACAAAAAGGCAAAGTCTGAGGCTTGGAAGACTTGGGTAACTTTGGGTACCTCACTTGGTGTCTCTGGTCCTCACAGGTGAAATGTCATTGAATTCTCTGTGGCAGGCTGTTGCGAGGACTCCACTGATGGTGAAGTCCCTACCATGGTGTTCAGGCAGAGCAGGAACTGATTACATCTCAGTTTCCATCCTTTTCTGTTCCAGGGGAAGATTTCACACTTGATACTGGCAGTTTATTTTGGGAATCCTTGTTTCTTAGGGACATTAGCGATGAGGTGAAAAGATGTCTATCAATTAATACGTTCTTAGTATTTAAGCATCTTTCTTTTATCTCAAGAATTTTCCCTTCAAATAAGTGGTGCTCAACCCATCCTGTGATACTTTTCTGTACAAGATAATGGGCTGTCTAGACGCATGTGCTGAGTATTGATCAAGGCTCCATAATGTATAAACTTGTCCTCAACATAAATATGGGGATTGTTTTTATTACCATTGCCCAGCTGGTAACCAGCAGGAAAGCACTGTGTGGTGCTTAGCTATGAAAGTTAATGTACAAAACATAATGGGCTCTTCATTTCATGGGGCACCAAAGGACCTCTCGGGAAGAGACAGGCAGGAAACAGTAGGGGGTGAGGCAAAGTTCATGAGCTAGCTCATAATTACCATGACTTCTTTCCAAAAACTAACAGAATCTATGTAGATATTGAATCTAACATATTTATTCTACTATGTTCTCTTTTTTTTTTTCTCACCTGCCTCTGCGCTCAGCTATGCCTGCATTATCAAGAATTGAAGCTTAGCTTGGTTTACCTTCTGCCATTTGTTTGAAATTCTTAAAGAAAATAGAGAGAAGTGGTCAAATGAGCACCTAGTAATCTGTCAATGAAAGCAGTGACTTTTCCTTTTTCCTGATCTTTGGGTGGAATAATTCTGTATTACTTGTGTTTGGGTGTGTGATCACACAGACACACAAAGAAAATGCCTTTCAGAATAGGCCAGAGACAGTGTTTGATTTCTCACCCTGATAATGTCTATGAATGGAAGGAGGAGAAAGAGAGTGAATTTTAGGAGCTGGATGCAAAAACTTTTGTTTCCTCTGTGGCCTTGTATTCTGAGATGGTGCACGACTGGATTTCTCAAATTTCCTTACATTTCTCGGCTTGATGCTTCAGCTGATGGTATGTTGACGTATCTCTCACCAGCAGTAGCAAAACCATCTCTATGTATGCTTTTTTCCACTCCTCTCTGCATGGAGGGATTGCTTTTTTTTTTTTCCAAAAGGCTTTAGCTGCTGCAGGTGGATGTTCTCTTGAGTGAATGTTTTCTTTATTTTTCACAGGAGAGTGAGGGTAAGGCCCTTCTCTGAGAGCACATCTATCCTTTAAGACCCAGTGAACCACACAGCACATAGGTTTAGTATGTTTGGGGATATTGCCACGTAGTTAGTGCTCAGCCCATTGCTTGCAGGAAACAGGCCAAATTCTCCTCACTTTGTTCTTCAGAATTCCCATTGCTTGGCCTTCACTTATTATTCATACCATTTGTTTCCTGCTCCAAGTTCTTCCTTTCCTCCAACACTGCTTGCTGACTCACCTCCCTCGTGGACAAGCTTTGGAAGTCCCAGAGCTCAGTGCTGGAGCACACGAAGGGCTCAGCAGATGCTAGTTTCTCTTTAGGATTCTGTGTAGTGGAAAGATCCCTGCACTGTGAATAAGACACCTGATTCTTCCACTTACTAACTCTGACTTCTGAGCAAGGCTTGGAACTAAAACTCAGTTTTCTAATCTATAAAATGGGGGGAATGATATATAGATATATGGTTTTACGAGACTCAAAATAATAATGGCTATGAAAGCACTTTGCACTTGGAAAAGCCCTGGGCTTTCACAGTCATTACGGCTTAAAAGGGAGGGATGTTCCAGCTTATGTTCTTTTCCCACATCTCAGTAAACCGCACCTGTAACTAACTCCCTGCACCCCGCCAGCCTGGTAAAGTTCTTTCCGCTGTCAGAGCCCTTCTTAGTTCTCGCCATAACATTTTACCCTGGTGCTCTGACCATGTTGGTCACTCATTCTTCAAATCATCTGTAACCTTTACTGACAGAATATATTTTGTCACTTTAACAAGTTAGCATAGCTCTGTATTTTGATTTGATTCTTCTGCTTGTACCACACAATACATTGATCCTCCTTCTGCCCAGTCTCAGTGGTGACATTCAGAAAAAATGCAAGCTCAAAGTCTAAAATTAATTAAACATCCATTAGATCTTTACTGCAAATGCCAAAGGGGGCTGACATTGCATAATGTAAAATGCTTCTTCTCCATCACAGGATCACAGCAACTCTGCTCCTCTCTCAAAAATTTTTTTATAGCCCTTATGGCATAAATGGAAAGATGTCTTAGTTCGTAAACCCAGATCACTTTCTTCTATCCTCCTGGATCTATTTTCTTTTTCTTTGTGAGTAGATCTCTGCCCTTTCTAACAAAGATGAATTTAGCTTCTGTAACCATTTGGAGGGAAGGAAACAATTTTGAGTCCTTCACAGTGCCCAGTACAAAGCAGTCCTAGGCGTAGGGTAGATGTGTGTTCCATAATTATATTGAATCCATCCCATAATAACCATGCAGATACTGTAGTGAAGAAAATCAGACTAACAGTGCCACAATTCTTAGGTCCTGAAGTGGCTACAAGAGGCTGGGGATGGCTGTGTTGTCGGAGTCTGGAGAAATGGGAGAAGTAAGAGTCTTCCAGAGATATCCTGTGTTTCCAACTTGGCTGTTGGCCGAGGCTGCCCACTCGGGCCAGGGAAGGTGGTGCAGGTGTCAGGCCCAGCTCCTCCTCCCCGCCTTCTCCTCCTCTTGCCCGTCTCCCTTGCATGGCTCTCTTCAGTTGGCTGAGTGACCAGGGCTCACATGGTTGTTTTTTCTGGGGAAGGGGCCTCCTGAGCTCATCTCCTACATTCTCACTTTATTATTCAGCTAGACCCCTGTCATACCTTCCATGTGTATAGAATTCCAAGTTTTCAAGCTAATTTCATGTAATTTTTTGGTATGATATTCAAAGCAACCATGAAAAATAGTACGGGGCTCTGAGAGGGGCTATTGTCCCCTGTTAATAGATGAGGAAAGGGAAATAGAAGAACGAGGGTTATTTTGTCCCTTGCTGGCTATAGAATGTTTTACAGAAACTCTTTCTAGTGTTTATCCCAATCCCTTAAGTTTTCTGTTTTTATTATTTCCTTGATCCATGAGTTATTTATTTTTTTAATTGACAAGAGACAACCTACAGAACAGGAGAAAGTAGTTGAAAACCATACATCTGATGGTGGCTTTAGTTAGTTTTATCTAGTAATTTCCTTTTCTTTATTAATTTAATTGATGCCACGATCCATCTGTCCTATGTCCCTTAGGTTTGTCAGCCCTGGTCTGCCTGTGCTGTGTACCCTCCAGGGAACAAATCCTATCAATCTAATCCCACAGAAGGGGAACCAGCAGAATATCCTGCATTTATTATGAGAAAAGCTTCTGTCTTGATGGTGTTGACAACTCCATGCCTGTTGGAAGAAGGGCTTAGGGGCACAGATGGTGACCAAAGGAATGAAGATCATTTGGGAAGAGTCTTTTCTTTGACATATAATAGAGTGGAAGGCACACCTGGACTTTTACGGGGGGAAATGAAAGGGAAATGATTTCCAGGGAAGATGGGTCTTTAACCAGCTCCACCCAGTCCATCTGGGTTAACTCTTAAACACAAGCCCTGCACCATTCACCCGTGGTTTTGTGAACATCATCTGGTTAAGACACTCAGGCCTGCACTTTAATAAGCTAGCGAAACCTGTCACTGTTTGGGTTCCAGCTGCATTTTACTGTTTTTGCTCTTAAGATCAATGTTTCCAGATTCAAACCATGAAAAGTGGATGGTTCCTTGGAGTCACGAGTTACCCTGGTAGGCCTTGGGCCTCATTTGATCCACAGATGTGTATTGTTTAGGCCACTTGGAATGAAAAAAAGAAAGAAAGAAAGAAAGAAGTGAGTTTCCAAGCTTTACAAATTGTGAGGTTTTGAGTAAAATTGTATTTTCAGCATCCTTAGAAAAATTAACTTGTCTGAGGCCAGTGGGGTTAAATAATTGCATGTCAGCTTTTGGTCAAGACCAACTAGTGGCCGGTGGGCGGTGTCGTTTGCCACAGTCCTGTAGGGCTTCTCCCTCATCAGTGTTTGCTTGCCTGGTGCCTGGGGGCACTTTGAGTTTCCCACCTCTTCTACCTAAAAAGTCACCTTTCCCCCAAACTCTCTTCTTTGAGCATGGCAATGGGCAACATAGAGATAGAATTTGAAGCTGAGGACTTAAGGGAGAAAGGAGGAAGGGTTAATTAGGAAATAGTTTTAGATTGCATGGAACTTTTTTTTTTTTTTTCTATTCCCGACCTCCTTTTTCATAGGTAACTTAATTCAGGCTGGAGTATTACAAAGAAGGGATTGGAGGCGTGCCCAGTTTGTTCCAAGAATGACAGGTTACAACAGTGGTTCTTGATCCTGGTGCACAATAAATCCTATACAGCCATTTAGAACACACCAATGCCTGGGCTCCACCTCAGATCAATTGGATCAGAATCTCTTAGTGTGGGATCTGAGCATCAGTAATTTTTAAAGCTCCCTAAGTGGTTGTAATGTGCATCCAGATTGAGAACTGCTGGGTTAGGCTTTTGACGAGGTTTATAGAGGATCTTACAGGTCTTGAACTTGAGGACCTTCTTTACTACCTTGCTAGGAAGATGCAGAAGTGCGTCTTAGATCTCAGCGTTAGCAGGTGAGACTTGAGTCCAGATCTCTTTTCCATCAAGGTATTAATAAAATGGTCCAGTCCAACATATAGTTTCCTACCACAGTGACGACTGGAGCATATAGCAGCAAATGTCTTTGGTTTTTTTTTTTTTACCCACTGGCCAAATGCTCCATCTAAATTCATGGAATTTTTTCAAAGCACTAAGGATTCTTTAACTCACACTCTAACTTCCAAAAGAACAGCAGGGATATGTTATCTCCTTTCTCATCCCTAAATAAAATGTCAGAACAAAACAAGACATTCTTGTTTTAGCTTTAAAACAAACCTCAGCAATACAGACTGAGAAATTTTACCAGCTATATGTAGAAAAGTAGGATCAGCAGACAGGGCTTGTCTCTGGGGCACTAATTCTAGCTGGTTTTCAAATGCTACTTTCCCCTACACAGGGCAGAGGCACATGTGGGAGTAATTCACAGTAAGATGAATAACTGATACATAGCTAATAGGTACCTCCTGCAATGTGCCTTAGAGGTTCCCAATTTTGACCTTTTTTAAAATCATAATCCCTTTTATTTTATTTTATTTTATTTTATTTTATTTCAATAGATCGAGGGGTCCAGTGGATTTTTGGTTACATGGGTGTATATGATATAATGGTATATCAGAGTTTTTAGTGTACCTATCACCTGAATAGTGTACATTGCTGACCATTCTAATTCTCTAGAGCACTTAAAAAAATACAAATACTTCGGGCCCCACTTCAGGCATACTGCATCAGAATTTCTAAGGGCATGAGGCCTTGGCATCGGTATTAAGAAAAAGTCACCTCCACCACTTCCCAGTAGGTCTTTTCATATACTACCAGTGGGGTAGCAGCTAGATTGGTTTGGGGACCGCTTTGAATGCCAGGAGCCTTTTTCTATAGTTAGAAAGGTAGTACCGGTATTTTATTTTTCCAAGTAACTTTTTCTCTTTGAACAAAGCAAGTTCAGAAATATGTTTTTAGAAATAAAGAGGTGAATTTATTTTCCTAGTGGAAATAATATTTTGAAAAATAGTATTTCAAAAATTGATGGAATCTTTTAAGAAGGCAATTTGACTATATCTATTGAAATGTAAAATATACTTCCCTTTGAACCAGCAATTCTGCTGCATCTTTTAAATACATTTGCACAAATATCAAACATTTATAATAGCAAAAACCTGGAAATAACATAAACATTTATTAAGATGTTGTTGACTAATTAAATGAAGATATATCTACTCAATGGAATACTATATAGTTGTTAAAAAGAATAAGTTGGATCATTTGGGAATGAGCTATGTATAGTGATATGGAAAAGCATGCATGCATATTATAAGTGAACAAGATAGGTTGCAGAATAATTTGATTACTTTGATGCACACACATACATCTATATATTCAAACATATAAAAGTACACATGTACGTACACATGCACTTTCACATGTATATACATATACATTGGTTGAAATACCAAAGTTGGATTCTTAGGCCAAACCAATAATTCTAGGAGCCTCCCAGAGGATATTCTGTGAATGTCCATTTTAACTGAACAGAGAACTCACTGCTTTGGCCATGTGAAGGTAGCAACCGGATTGGTTCAGGGACCACTTTGAATGCTAGGAGCCCCTTTCTACAGTTGGAAAGGTAGTACCATATTTTCCCCCCAATTTTTTCTCTTTGCTTTTATGAATAAATCAAGTTCAGAAATATGTTTTTAGAATAAAAGAGGTGATCTTGTTTTCCTAGTGGAAATAATATTTCAATGATTTTGACCCTATGAATTTTATTTCATAGGCCTTATTTTATTAAATGAACTGCTTTTTCTATTTTATCAGTGTGAAGAGGAACTTTATAATGATGATAACTAATTCAAATCAATTGTTTAGTTTCAAGAAAGCAGAAGGTTTTAGGAGGTTTCTGTTCTTATGAATGGTGCAGAGGACATCAGATGATGGGCACAACAAGGGTTTCTCATTTCAATGAAAGGCTGCCACGCCCTGCCTTCCCCTTCTCCATTTCCAGGTGACGGCACACCGTGTGTGAGGGTATGGGAAAGGAAAAGAACAAATGTTCATTGAATGCTAGGCATTGTGCTTTGTATAAATTGCTTTATCATTTCTCCGAGTACTTCTGCAAGGAGATTCCACTATTCTCATTTTACAAATGAGGAAACGTATTGAGAGCTATTTGGGGAGTTTCCCAAGGTCTCATGCAGTCAGCAAGTATTGGAACTAACACTGGAACTCCACAGGCCCATGTCTTTTCCACAGCCTGCACCAAACAAATACCAAATTAGTCATTTCTGTGATAATATTATCTTGGGTATTAAAACAACACAAGAGTCATTTTGTCAAGATTGGAGAATGCTGATAGCAAGCTAAAGTGCTAACATTTTCCTGACTCAATCCCCAAATAATTCCTTATGTGCAGCTCTTTCTTACATTATATGAAGTGGCAACAGGTTAATATTTTTGATATTTTCTCCAGTGCATTTTGTCCCTTTAGCCCCTTTCCAATTCATCCTGGTAGACTGGAGGTCTTGCTTGTCTCAGGGGAGGAATATTAGGATAGCAATATTAGTCTACTAGGGCTGCAGCATAAAAGTACCACAAATAGGTGGCATAAACAACAGAAATTTATTATCTCAGGGTTGTGGAGTCTAGAAGTCAAAGATCAAAGTGTTTGCGAGTTGGTTCCTTCTGAGGCTATGTGAGAGAGAATCTGTTCCACACCTCATGCCTAGCTCCTGGCGGTCTGTTGGCAATCTTTGGTCTTCCTTGGCTTGTAGATACATCATCTTCACGTGGTGTCTTCCATATGTATGTAGCTCTGTGTCCAAATTCTCCCTTTTTATAAGGACTTCAGTCATATTGAATTAGAGCCCACCCTAATAACCTCATATTAACTACTTAACTTGACAACAACCCTATTTCAAAATAAGGTCACTGTGAGTTAGGACTTAAACATATAGATATTTGGGGAACACAATTCAACCCATAAAACAATTCCTGAGAGGTTTGGGAGACTTTGAAAGAGTCAAGGAGACCTAGGCCTCACTTCTCCAGAGGATGACCAGACCCCACCTTAGAAATGACCAGGGGGTTGATGCATTCAGAGAGCTCTTGGACTTTTAGGAGAGAGCAGCAGAATCTCCTTGTGTGATTGAGCAAGGCCTTGAAGTAGACTGGTTTGAGAGGGCCCACGATGTCTCCTGAAACCCCATCACAGTGCTGGGATAGAAGAACATTTGCAGGCACTAGAAGGTCTCCCTAAACTGAGAGCAAGATCCACACAAGAAGGGTCTTTTTGGGCAGGAATAAGAAAGAACAGAGCTGCCATCTACATGGAAACTTGGAGGAAGAAGAGTGATTGCTATGGCTGTCCCACTGTGGAGAGGACTCAAGCCTTCTCTGCTCTGTCCCCAAGAGGAGTGTCATCTGGATATATGCATGTTGGTGAGCCCAGCTTGGCTTGCTCCAGGCCGGGCCAGAAGCGAAGCCTTAGACCTGTTCATGCCGTTAGCATTAAAAGAGAAAAACCTCCGAAATAAAAAAATAAAAAAATAAAAAAAATAAAAAAAAAAAAAGAGAAAAACCTCAGGAGGGTGGGGGCTACTGGGGCCACCCTGAGGCTCTGGGGAGTGTGCTATTGTCAGACAACACAGAGGAAGGGAAAAGGAGGATGTTTCCAGTGTGGCCAGTTAGTGAAATGAATGGATTGCCCTATCGGCCAACCATTCATTGCACATTGGGGAAAAGCAAATATGAAATCTGTTCCTCCCATTGTTGTTTATGGGTAGAAACTCTTTCATGATAAAATACCATGAGACACCAGAAGTCAGGTAGATGAGTGAATTTTTCAAATAAAAACAGACTTTTCTAAACATCAACTTGATTTTCTTTGTAAATAGGTTTAACCTTAGACCCTCTGTCATCTCACATTTTTATACAGGAAATTAATTTCCTCCATCCCCTTGGTGTTTGAAGGAAGAGAAAAAAATTGAAAAAGTCCTTGGGATTTCGAAAAGCTGCCATATGAACTTTAAAATTAAACAGATGTTGTGTGAATCACATGTAAATTGGAGCCATGGGAACCTGGATCATAAACTGAGTGGGACATTAAAAAGCAGGAGAAGTGGTGGATTTTGGCAATTAACAGGGGCCTCATGGATCAAAAATATCGAATAAAGCAGATCCTTATGTTTCAGCAAGAGTTAGAGAATATTCCAAAGCATATATCCTTTCTAGAGGATTTTAAACTTCCTGAGGGCAGAGGTCATGTCTTTCTCCATGTTCAGTTTATAGCACCTAGCAAGTGCCTTGCACAGAGCAGACACCTGAACCATTTGCTGAACTCAACCCTTTGGGAGCAAGCGCATTGTTCCAGTAGGTAACTTTTATGTGCTGAGATCCCTATAGCTGACCCTAGTTTCATTCTTTACTGATTTAGTTTAGATTTTCCTAAAAGCAGAGCCTGAGGCAAGGACTTGCACATAGAAAGTATATTTTAGAGGTTATCCCAAGAAGCAGGAGTGTGGGAGAGGTGACAATGAGAGAAGAAAGGAGGGAAAGACAACATTAGAGGAGAGAACTGTCATTGCCTCTGCCATAGGTAGTGGTGGGGTTTGGTTTTTCTGGAACCCCTTTGAAGGGTACAGGATGCCTCCAAAAATTGTCCGTCCCAAGGACAGAGGCTGGAGAATTTGTCCACTCCTCTAGTGGCCCACATTGACAGAAGGCTTCAAGGCAGAAAGGCACAGAGAAGCATCTGTGTGCACTTGAGTAGGGCCACTGTTATCCTGAGTTCAGCTCGGCAAGGGCTGGCACCAGAGGTGGCCCAAGAAGATGTGACATGGGGCACAAGAGTGTTTCCTCCACTTACTGTGACAGCTTCCCTTCCCTCCTCCTCCTCCTTTGAGGAAGATTCTCTTATTTGACCTGTTCGAGGTGATTAAGGCTTCCTTGGAGAATCTTTTAAATATTAATAAAAACAGATTCACCCTTTAAGGGATTAGTTTTGCCATTTGGAGTAACAGAGCTGGAAACTAGGTCAGAGTATCAGAAAGTGAAATCCTTCAAGCATATTCTGCCTCCATGAGCCTTAGGTACCTTAGGCACCTTTCCCGTCTGTGAGAAAAGATTCCCATGCCTGGCCCACTCAATCTCATTACTCTTCTTTTCTCTCTGCTTCCTACAGAGATCCTTGGCCCTGCTATGACAGTTTCATTTCTGCTTGTATTGTTGCTGATCGAAGTTAGTCACCAATCAATTCATTTGAAAAACCATCTCTCTACTTCCATACCACTTTCCAGCTGTCGTGGGTTGAATTGTGTTCACTGTTCCCCCCATCAATGTGTCGAAGTCCTAACCTCCCCCACCCAGTCCCTTAGAATGTGACCTTATTTATAAACAGGATCGCTGCAAATGTAATTAGTTAAGATGAGGTCATGCTGGAGAAGGGTGGGCCCATAATCAAATATAACTGGTATCCTTATAAACTTCGAACCCAGACGGAGGCAAGTATAGACAGAAGACAACATGAAAAGGCACAGGGTGAAGACGGCCACCAATGAGTCAATGAGACAGCCCTGGAACAGATCCTTCCTCCACAGTCCTCAGAAGCAACCAACCTGCCAACACTTTGATTTCTTACTTCTAACTTTCAGAACCATGAGATAATAAATTTCTGTGGTTCAGTCAAGAAGACAATAGTGGTACTTTGTGATGGCAGCTCCAGAAAACAATACACTAGCCACCTTTCAAGTCAGCCTCACAGCCTTCCTCTTCCGTGAATTTCAGCAAAAGCCAGGAGCCAGAAGCCCTGGGACTAGTCCAGGCACCTATCGCTAATGCATCGTATAAATACGGGGGCCTTAAGTTCTTTGGGTCTTAACTTCTTTGGGTCTCTTTCTTCATAGTGCAAAGTAAGGGTAGTCACTGCCCTGCCCCTGCTGCCTCAGAGTGGGGGCTGCAAGGATCAAACAAGAATCTGTATAGAGAGCAGAAGGCAGATGCACAGAGGGGGTGTGAAAAAGAGGAAGGCTCTGAATCCCAGTCTGGGAGTCAATGACACCTTGGAGCCTCAGTCCTATCTGCTGTAAATTGAGATTATTCTGAAGGTCCCTCCCAGTTCTCAAGCTCTAGGATTACATGCTTATTATTAATTTTAGTCATTTATTGATTCAATAAACATGTACGGTCTGCTCCGTGCCAGGCTTTGCACGAGGCACGAGGGATACGAGCATGAGTAACTTCAGTTCTGGTCGCCCAGGAGCTTTGCTCCTCCAACATTTTCCTTCTCTGTAAATCCCACAATAGCCATCTCCACCCTTTGATGACATATTTTTCTCATCCTTGGAGGAACAAAAGTTTGGAGAAATATAAAAACGGGAGCATGAAGAGATGGTTTTGGAAAGAGACTATTTCCAAAGCCATGTTGTTTTGTCAACAGTGAAGGAAGCTGTTGGCTATGGATTCCCCCCATATAGGCCAAGAGTGACATTTTAGTAAAGTTACATCTTCCCAAATGTCCTAGCTCAGTCTGGCTTCATTTTGCTGGCGAACCTCTGCGTTTACTAACAACATGCAGCTGTTTAAGGTGTGGGGACAGCGTATCCTTTCCTGAATTATTTCTTAAAACTCGTATTTGCATTGTAAGTTGTGACACCATCTTCTTTTTAGTTTTCAATGCATATTTGTTGTATTTTGCATCACAGACACTCTGTTTACAAGACACGTAAGCTATCTGTCCTTTATCTCATCCAGGCAAACCTCCTCTATGCATGTCTGTCTCTGTATCCAAGTCACAGTGGCTGGACACTGGTCTGGCTCTAGACCTGAACTCAAAGTATTTCATTTATTCATTCAGGAAATGCATTTTGTAGGGTACTTATACCCGGCGCTCTCTCTGGGAATGCAGTAGTGACAAGTCCGGGAAGATTATTGTCTGCATTGTAGGATCCATTCTGTTGGGAATACAGGAAACCTATAAAGACACAAGAAAAGCTCAGATGGTAAGTGCCAGGCAATGTGCTCAACAGTGACAGCATTTAATGGGGCAGCCAGAGAAGTCTTCTTTGAGAAGTAATTTTTGAGCAGATGCTTGAATGAAGAGCAGTGAGACATAGAAAAATTTGGGGGGTGATGTGTTGTACACAGAGGAAGCAGAAAATCTAGAGAGCTTAAGGAGAGGAGGAATTTAGGATGTTGAAGAAGTCAGAAGGAGGCATGGATAGATTTATAGAAGCAACTGGATTACTAGTATTAATCCAAAGACCTCCCACCCCCTCAAATTCTCTGCTTCCCTTTTGTTCGAGTGAGTTCTTTGGACTAATTCCTCATCCTCCCTGCCTATCTCCATTTCTCAGATCTGTTACATTGTCTGTGAACCTTGGTCCCTTGAGAGCTGCATTTATTAAACCTGAAGCTAAGAGGAAATATTCCTTGAGATAATTTGATTTAGTTAGATAAAGGAGAGAAGACAGGATAAAGTGGAAAAAGCAAGCTAAAATGCACCTCAAACAGGAGCAATTTAATTATAAAAAAGGTGAACTCATTTGAATTAGCGAGACAAAAGTGGACATCACTGTAAGGATGAAAAGGATGGTCTTGGAGCCCAATGGCATTAGGTATAGCTGGGCTTCATGGTTTCAGGCAGCTCCTCCCTTCAGTGCCCTGTTGGTGGGGTTCTTGGTCTCTCATGTCTCCTTTTCTGTATGTCTTCTCTGTTGTCTTCTCTGCAGCACCTTCCTCTGCAAGCCTCCTTGTCCTTCTCTCTTGTAACTTTGAATTACACTTGACTTAAGGGTGCTATGGTGGCAGGCAGCCAACTTGGTCATCAGTGCCCAGCTCTAAACCGCATAGTTACTATAGCCTAGCAACTATAGACTTATTTTCAACTACAAATTCCTGAAATAATGACTTTGCTTGGCCCAGTAGGGCCCAGACATGCATCTTGGGTTGGTTCGGATGTAGCTGATATGGGGCGTGTTCTCTTGTTTCATAGGAGGGCCCCAGGTGGCCTATGGGCAGGGCAACTTCTCTAATGAAGTGAAGATAAAGTCAAGACCCTCTTTAGAAAAGGGGTCATAGGTAGGATGTTCTTGGGATAGGAAGATTCACACTAAGGGAGGAAATGTGGTCTGGAGAGAAAACCAATGGGGAGAAGAAAGAGATTGAATATTGTAGGAGGAAGCATGGTGGCTGTCAAGATATAGGTTTAGATTTTGTCTGACATTTTAAATAACATGTTCTTGTAAGCATGCACACACATGCAGTCTATCTCCTCCTGCAAATGATGTGACACAGCTCTCAGGGAAAAAAAAATCTAAATTATAATTCAGAACTGGAGGAAATATTAAGTTTAAGCTACTTTAGGCTGCTTTATTTTCTACCTTCTACAAATAGACTATGATTTAATTTTGACATATAAGTCTTCCATGATCAAAATTTATTTAATGCTGCTATGTCCCACTAAAGTCTATTACTTCTTCAACATCTAGATAATCTGCATTCCCCAACCTTCTCTGCAGCTAGGTGGCTCTGTGTAACTAGGTTGTGGACCATGGCATATGGGTAACACTTCCTACCCCTGGTCACTCTTCCCTTGTCTGCCACCTTGATCCTGGAGAACCAGTAGAGGACTCTAAGTTCACAGCAATTGGTTCAGCCACTGGGTGGAAAAATCCTGGGGTCTTAAACGACTCCGTGGAGCAGAGACCCTCTGCAGACTCCCATCAGATTATCACATGAATAAGAAATGGATAAAGCCACTGAGCTATTAGTTCTATCCTGACCAATACATTGAGGATGTCGATTCTTTTCTGAGGTTTCTGGCTTCCCATTACAGGTATGGCTGAGAAGGTGGCATATTTTAATGTAAAACTAATAAATACATAAGATAGAATGATAAGATTGTAATAGAGTATAAATAACTGCAAAATTATTAGTAATATTTGACACTAAGAAATTATCTTAAAAGTGAAAATATGCAGTAATGTATTTAAGATGTTTATTGTTTAGGGATGACATATAATACACTTAGTGATTTGTTTTTTGACCATGGACATTCTTTGCTTTGCACAAGAATGTTTGAATTTCATCAGTCGTATGTTCATTCCAAAATGCTAGCGCACTGTGTCCTCTTATTTACTAATGTAGTGCAGGGAGAAATTTTCCTAAGGATAAAAAATGTAAGCTTTTTCTCTGCCAGACAATTAGCTTTTGGTAATGGAAGTGTAAACAGAAGCACAATTCATTAATGTTTAATTTTTTTTTCCCTGCCAGACAACATGGATACATAATGCAGATGGTATATTCAAATCCATCAATGTGCACGCGCGCACACACACACACACACACACACACAGCTATGCTAGCATGCCTCACATGGTGGTGGTTTGTTTTATCTTGCTGCTTTGAAGTTTCTAACAGTGCTGTACTAACCTATTTGTTTTGTTTTGTTTTGTTTTATCATTAACTCTGAATTTGCAAGTTGTAGCATTCTCTAAAAGTTGTAGAGAAAGCTCTAGACCATGATTCTGGTCTCATCTCTGCTCCTGCGTGGCCTGTGACCCAAGACTTGACTTCATCTCTTTGGATCTTAATTTCCTTAACTATAAGAATAAATTGCACTAAAGAGAATGTGCTTCAGAGTCAGATGGACCTGGGAGATTGGGCAAGTTCTTTGGCTTGTCAAACCATCATTTTCCTAATTTATAAGCTGAGGATAGTACCTTCTTCCTGTCAAGGTCAAGGCAAGCATTAATGAGAAATATCTCAAGGTCTGGTTCACAGGCTTTTTTTTTTTTGTAACTATTTTCTTTCCTTGCCCTGCCCTCTGGATATTGAGAGGTGACCCCTTTCTCTCCAAAGGAGCAGCAAATATGGGAATCCACTCTTCCTTACCCTGCTGGAGCTTAGGCTATTGTAGCTTTTACAGGGCAGAACTGGACTTCTGTCCTCTTCTCTTGGTGATTAAAGAAAATATGCCTAGAAAAGAAATGTGTTGGAGACATCATTCATCACACACACTGTGAGCACCTGTATGAGGTGAGCACCAAGCACTGTGCAAAATCAGGGATGCGTACGAACACACGTACACACACACAATTTGGACTTGGTGTTTGTGAGATTGAATGAGCCATTCCATGTACCTTTCTGATCCTTCTTCCTCTTGTATTATATGATATTTTGGGAAATAGGAGGAGAGAAGAGGTAGGAAGGAGGGTGTGGTTGTTGTATTTGCTGTGTGATACTCTGATAGTATTAGGGTAAATCTATAAGGAAGTCACCAGGGAAGCACTATCAAGAAATGTCTTTATAATCTATGACTTATAATATCTTTTTAGGATATTAGTTTCTCTTGGTAAGCTATTAAAGGCAAAGAGAAGAGTAAACATCACTGTTCAGTAGAACTTTTGTCAGTGTGATCTAGAAGTGTCCCAAGTAACAAATGAGCTGACCAGGGTGAGAGTTTCTTGTATTGGTGTCAGTCCTTGGCCTTGTTACTTTGAAAGGGAGACAGATTGCAGACAACCCATTCATCATCTTTACCCTCATCATGTGGATGGAGAATAAGAATTTCTTCTAGGAGCAGGAAACCTCATTTCTTGTCCTGGCTTTGCTACTAACCGGCTTGTAACATTTAGTTAGTCTTTTAATTTTCTAGCCCTCAGTTTCTACATTTTTAAAATGAGGGAGTTGAACATGATTGATCTCTAAAATCTTTAGTACTAGCATTATATAATTTGAGCATAGGATTATTCTTAAGCAATTCCTCTACTGAGTATTTATCTAAAGGAAAAAAAAAAAGACATTCTATAAAAAAGACATCTGCACTCAGATGTTCATAGCAGCCCAATTCACAATTGCAAACATGTGGAAACAACCCAAGTGCCCATCAATACATGAGTGGATTAATAAAATGTGGTATACTTATACCATGGAATATTACTCAGCCATAAAAAACAACGGTGATCTAGCACCTCTTGCATTATCCTGGATGGAGCTAAAGCCCATTTTACTAAGTGAAGTATCACAAGAATGGAAAAACAAACACCACATGTATTCACCATTAAATTGGTACTAATTGGTCAACACTTATGTGCACATATGGAAGTCACATTCACAGGGCGTTGGGCAGTTGGGGTGGGGGGGAAGAGTGGATGGGTAAATTCACACCTAATGGGTACGGTTCATGATGTCTGGGGGTTGGGCACGCTTGAAGCTCTGACTCGGGCAGTGCAAAGGCAGCATATGTAACCAAAACGTTTGTACCCCCATAATATTCTGCAATTTTTTTTTTAAAAAAGGATAGTCAAAAAACAGATCAAATTATAGGTAATAGAACTTTTCCTTGTTTCACTAATAAAGCACTGAATCCTCTGACAACACATTGTGTATGTCCTTCTGTCTCTTCTACATTTTGGCATCTGAGCTGGATTGTATACGCATCTTCTTTAAGTCCCCTTTTAGATATTTAAAATATGTAATGTGCAAATATTTATTTGATTAATATTCATTTATTGAATTAATCCTGGAAGATGAATTCCTTGCATGTCTTGGTTTTGAAAGTGCCCCGTAAGAATTAGAATTCATGAGCCGCACAGCAAGTTTAACCTAGCCTTCATTTCGAAATCACCTGATATCAATTAGCATTCCTCCAGTTTGGGGCTGATTTATGATGCCCTTGTAAGGCCCTGAAAATATGAAAGCAGAGAAGCAGTATTTCAAAATGCAACATAAAATCAACAATAAAATGTATATTTATAACCTGAAAAGTATGATTTCATCTTGGAGAATTACCAACCCAATAGCAGTAATAAGCATGATTTTCATTGTACCATATTGTACTTATTAAGCACTTCAGGGGACTTGTGAATAAATCAACTGTGGGATAAGTTTTGGATATCTGAACATATTTTTAAATATTGTAAAAATGTGGAAAAGTATCACAACTGGTTATCATTTGTTCGTACTTTCCAAAAAGGTTTTAATCATAAGCTCATTCTTACATCCTCCTACAAGCGGGACTGGGGTTGGAATGGCCCATAAAGTGACGTCCTTTTAATAAATGCAGGTTTAATATGGTCATGAGATAAGATTAGACCCTTCAAAAACCCTATTCGAATACCACCGATTTTGATTTATGCTCATAAAAGTCAGGGAGAACTAGGTGGTTTGGAGGATGCAATGTTATCAGAGAATCTACGGTGATATACACGCATGTTTTTGATTTTAAATTTTAATAAAAATATTCAGTATGGGAAGTTAAGGCATTGAATTGAAATGCCCCTACTTGCTCTGTTTGCTTTGTATTAGCTTCCACAAAAGTCAAACCAGTGTTTGTTGACAATGTACAATGTCTCTGTAGTGATAGGTCTGGCGGCTACAAAGTCAGGAGACTGAAGGGCGCTTTTGTGGGCGCAGGTCTCAATGTGACAGAGCTGAAGCTCTAGGTTGACCCTGGAGCATGGCCTTCCCAGACTCTGTTTGTATTCTGAATTGAGCTCGATGGTTGTGGCTCCCAACGGGACAGGGATGTATGCCTTGGCCTGGTCTATAGAGGTCAGCAGCCCCAGGGGTCATTTTGGCATTGCCCTGGGGTTAAGTCCCAGTTAGCAGCTGGGTTAAGCTGGAGAGCGTGGGGTAAGCAGGCTCAGATGGATGGTTCACCTAATGAGAATCCACTCGTCTGTGAGGAGTGGGTTGGTGACAGGGGCATCTCCAAGAAGCTTCATGATTAGGATGAATAAACAAGATAAAAAAAAAAAAACAACGTTTTATTGACCTTCGTTTTTCACAAGGCTTTCAGATCATAGATTCTATAGCTGAAAGCAAAATGAACCACTTTTGCTTCTGATGTATATACAATGGCAGGGTGTAAGGCCTCTCCAGGTTTCCCAAGAAAAATGATAGACATGAGAGAACTCTAAAGAATTGTCAGGTTGCCAGACATGGTAGTTGCTCAAGCCTATAATCTTAGTACTTTAGGAAGTTGAGGTGGGAGGATTGCTTGAGTCCAGAGTTCGAGACAAGCCTGGGCTACATAGCAGACCCTGTCTCTACAAAAAATAAAAAATATTAGTCAGGTGTGGTGGTGCATGTGGTAGTTCCAACTATTCAGAAGGCTGAGGCAGGAGAATTACTTGAGCCCAGAAGTTGGAGGCTGCAGTGACCTAGGACTGTGCCACTGTACTCCAGCCTGGGCAATAGAGAGAGACTCTGTCAAAAACAAAACAAAACAAAACAAAACAAAACAAAACAAAACAGCAGGGAGATCCCAGTAGTACGGTAAGAGACTGGACCCTCAACAGAAAATAAGATTGGGAGGATGTATGTTGAATGAAAGTTGGAACAGGGCTATCTAGACTTTTAAACTAAGGAATGTGGACTTTACTCTCTAATAATGGATGGAAAGCCATCAAAAATATTTGAACAGGAATGTGACATGACAAAATAGCACCTCAGAAAGATTAACCAGGCCACTGTACATACAATGAATGGGTATTGCAGAGACAGAAGAGGCTGGACAATTTAGGCTTTTGAAATAATCCAGGTCAGGGGCAAGGGGTCGGGATGGGGAAGTGGGAAAAAACAGGCAGAAAATATTAGAGGCAACAGACGGGGATATGGGCTGAGCCTTTGATGGAAATAGGAGCAGGCTTCGAAGGTAAGATAATGAATTCAGTTTGGCATACACTGAGTTGACCCTTGGGAGGGACATCTGAAGCCAGTGACTACAGAGCAGGGAGACATGGAAACCTGAAGCTTGGTGCAATGTGATTGAGCACGAGGGCTAACACACAGATGATGTAGGCAACCATGCAGCCGTTGGTGCTAAACTGAAGGTCGAATATTGGTGATAGTGGTGGGATATATGTGCTTTTCATCCTGATTTTCCTACCATTGATATCCAATGACCTGAAATAGCAACGAGGCATTTGCCCACTGGCCTATAGGATATTCCAGACCCTGCTATTTTGAGACTGAATTAATACAGAGGAATTGGTTTTGATGGAATGATTATTAGTATTTTTAAGCACGGTTATATTTGTCAAACATCTGTTTTGTTTTAGAGAAGCGTCTTTAGCAATGAAATGACTGATGGCTTTAGTGTCTTTGGGACACTGTTGTCTTCATCAGGAGAAAGGAGAGGCAGCAGCCTACTGGCTTTGAGAGCTGCCTAACAGTTTGGCATCAGGGAAATCTGCCTGGGTCCCTTTGTGAAGACCATCCCACGAGTAGAAACATCATTGGTACTTTATGATAAGATTGGGTCTTGGGATAATGCATCTTCCATTTGGATAATTTTGTGTGTGTGTGTGTGTGTGGTAGAACAACTTTTATCACTCCCAAGTGAAGTTTAACTCTGTGGCCTCATTTACAAACATAAAACCACATGCAATGAAACACATATTTAGTTTCCTGCCTAGTTCCTTCCTTTGGCTTTTCTGGACTGGGTTTCCCAACAGTATTCACTTGCTCTTCCTTGATGGATCCTGGTGCTGATGGTCACCGTTCAGCTGGAGATTGGGCTGATGTTTTCCACCAAGGTACTAAGTGGTTGTCATATCATGCACATGATCAGATGAGTTTTAGAGCTGCAGATCCAGAGATGTATTTCTATTCCTTGATGGGTAGCCTGCAAAATAGTAGGGACCAAGCCTTGGAGTTGGATCCAGATCTCTTAGCTTCAGTGATATTCAAGGAGCCTTGTTCTAGGAATACCTACAGGAACAGAGTTTAGTGATTTACAGGCTTTTAACAAAGTTACTTGTGTCTATCCTGATCTCCTAGTCTGTGGACCTTGTGGTAAGAAACACTCAATAACCAAGCAACTGGAAGCAAAGCCATGGCAGGCTTCAGGCTTCTCTGACTTAAGTGCATTCCCTAGGAGAGCCCTTGGGATAAATCCATCTCCTCAGGATGGATGAATTGATCATCATATCATAAAACTTTATTAACTGGAGGGAAATGTCATGAAAGTAAGGGACACCATTTCCATGAAAACAAAAAATCCTGAACCGTAGGAGTCATCTCTTTGAGTATTCTGTAATCAATGATGTATTATTTATGCACCTAGAAATTTATAATATATATTAATTGGTCAGGAATTGTGAGATAAGGCAGATAGGATGAATGTGTTCTTTGCATACTTTATGACTTGTTGGTTGGATGGTTGAGACTTATTTCTTGAGTTAGTTTTGTCTACTATCAAAGCAATTCATGGCCCTGGAAATTTAATGCCCAGAAACCTATAGAATTTATAGGAGTAAATGATTCAATGTGATGCTTTTGGGGCCTGGAAGGTCAGTACTACAGGTGGACATAAGATGCGGGGACAGAGGGCCTCCTGGAAGTAAAAGCTGCCCTGTTTGGGGAATGTAAGGAGTGCTCTATCAGCTAATAAATACCAATGATGGGCAAATCACCTGGAGAATTGTGATGTGTGCACCTAAAGTGTGTACACATGTGTACACCTAAAGTGTACACCTTTCCATTGGCATCATCACTGTCTTTCAACCATTTAGTGAATTGCTACCCCTGAGAGGCTGAGATATATGGATGAAAGCAGTGTCTACTCATACGTTCAGGATGGGAGCCTAGACAAGACCTTGACCAACGTTTGTTTATTTTTCTGCCCTCAGGTTCGGTGGTCCAGACAGTTGTGAAATTCCTAAGGCAATGAGCATATTTCTTTCACCTTTGAATCCCTAAAATTTTCTAGTTTCTGATTCAAGGTTTCTGACTTAATAAATATTTATTGGAGAAATGGTTAATATAGAACACATAATCTTTTATTTAAATAATTCCAGATGATCAAGGCCCTAAAACTTCATTCAGGAATTCATTTCAATATAGCCGATCTAGTTTTTAAAATAAGTGTTTTGGAACTTGTCTACTAATAGTATATGACATGTGTTGAACACTTACTATATGCTATTTGTTGGTTAAGGGGTTTACATTGTGTTAAGGGTCTATGTTGTAGGTACTATTTTTATTTCCACGTTTCAGATGACAAAGTAGATAGATCAGAAGATAGAGAATCAGTAGGGCATATAGCTGGAAAGTGGTGGAGGCAGGTGTTTTTGACTTCAGAGGCTACAGTTTTTGTCTGTAGAAAAAACCTATTAGAACCAAAATAGGTTCTAATTCATTTAATTGGTTGTGCTCCGAAGACAGGAATATATTCTTGTGTATTCCTAACCTTTATTGTGTGGTCCTCTATGGCAATGAAGAATGAAGAATGAAGGTTTGCTTGGTTTAATTACTTCATTGTCTTGAAGACCACTCTGAAATCATACACTAGACTTTTTTACCTTAAAAAGATTTGATTTGAAATTTTGGAACTCCAGTACCTGACATGCAGTCCAGTGCATCCAGCCTCAGGTTATGGTCTCAGGCAGGGTCATGTGGCATATACCTACATAAACACCCCCACCCCCAATGCAGATGGTGCACCTGCAGTTGTGTGATGTCAGGGCCCTGGTCCCCATGCTGTTCAAGTACCTTCCTGATGTCAAAGGTGCCACACATTGCACCCTCTCTCAGTTGCACAGATTGGCTGATTCAAGTATGAACTCCAGCTATGTATGGGCCTGATGCTACACAGCTGCAGAGGTGTGGATTGAAGAGCCCTCTGGCTTGTGAGGTGGAGAACTCAGGGGCAGGTGGTGGGCCATTTGAAAGAGAGGTCTACGTCAGAGTCACAAAAACACTATGTTCTACAGAAACAGCTCGTGGGGGCACATATGTATCATTTGGTGACCATTTCTTTCTACAGTCTTAGAAATATAGACTTTTAAGAGGGGTTTGTAATGTGTTTATATAACATCAGGTGTTTCCACGATTGATTGATATTTGTAGAGATTGGGGGCATGGACAGCAATTTTTCAGGGAGCATTTTGCCTTTTGGTCCTATTACAATGAACAGATTCTCACAGGGACTTTGCAATTCTTTTCCACTTACCTTATTCCCACAGCTGGTTTTGCATTACCTGCTGTGTGTGAAGAAGGTGCTCAGGCTCCTGCCCTCTAGGAATTTAAGATCCATTTCTCTATCAATGAATAATATTTTTTCCTAAGGGGTGATTTACTGATTATTAATATATGCCACTTAAAACTTTAGTGGACCTATAAGTCCATTGGACAATATAACTGAATGAAAGTGAAAAAACTCCAACGGTGAATATTTCAAAGTTTCCAAAAACTATAGATTGTATTTTCATTTGAAGTCCCCCTTGATCTGGCTCTTGGTTTTCTTCTTCCCTACTTCTGCTGGACGCTCCCCACATCTCTCCTTGCTCTCCTCTTTTTCCGATGCTAGGACTTTGGAACTTTCCGTTTCCCCTTTATCAGGCCTAAACACATCCTTTAATACATTTAACTGCTAGAGCTCTATTAGCTCCATCTCCGAACCTGTCACGCTCTCAGTGGTTAGGCGGGCCTGGCTCTGCACCTGCTCTGCTCCTGCAGAATTCTCTGGACAAACTGGGGCGAAGCTGCCACTTGGTCCTCCCATTCGGTTTGATAGCCTGATGGAAGCACAGCGTCCATGGCCAGGGAAGGGATGTACAGGGATGGTCTCAGCAGGCTGTGTAGACCTGGCACCTGCAGCAGCCCCCGTCAGCAGTTGAGTGTCTGGAGGTGGATCAGCATCTTTGCCAACATCAATGGCATATGCTGAAAGCTCTGCTGGTGTCATCTTCTCACTCAGGATGCCGTGAACCATCTCCCTCTAGACAGCTCCTATGTGTTTAAGGAATACGAACTAATATGGACCCAACAGAGGAACTATGGACACAGTGGATCTGAAATCTACATCATCTGAAAACTCAAAATTTGGAATTTTCTTCTGCACTATTTTTTAAATAGAAAAAGTATAAGACGTGGCTGGGTCTGTCAGATGGCCTTGGTGCTCCCTTCTTTTCACTTTAACGAAACAGGGCCAGAGTGTTCGAAGATATGTGGTGACGCCTTAGTTGGGCCCTCTACTAAGTCATGGATTCAGCTGTCTAAGGATGTGTGTTATGTTCTGCTACCTGTACGGGATTCCACGGAGCACCACTGTGACTCCTACTTGTGCCTTGACTCAGGAGCTCTCTGAACTTTACCTCTGCTCTGTGAGGCCTCCAGTTCCCTTTGGCTTCCTATGTGATTGTCTGTTCTCATCTCTGGCATCCCTGTTTTTTTCTCCCATTCTTTTGCTCCCCGAATACTCAGATTCTACTTCTTTGGGTGTAATAAGCTACAGATCTCACATAACTCTGGGGGAAAAAATGGAAATTATTGTGCTTGGGGTAAAAACACTTTAATTTTTATTTGTCAGGAATCAGCAATGCATATTTTATTCATTCATCCAACAATTCTGGGATTGTTGAGTATCTTCTGTGTGCCAGAGAACATTCTAGACATTGAGAGTATGAACTAGAGAGTGTGCCGTGGAAAATTCTGTCTAGACTAAATAGAAATCAGTGTTGTTTTCTCATTGTTCTTCAGGAATGTATGTGTCAAAGAGACTCGAGAGAAGAGATTGCCTTCTCTCAGGGCCTTCATCCTTTCTCCTCTAGAGTTACTCAGCCTGATGGTGATTTTGAGGGGCCAGAAAGACTTGACATCCTTGTCCTCTGCAGTATAACAGTGCATTTGCAGGGTGACTGCTATCCGAAGCCACATGGGAGTAACAGTTCCCTGAGGTAGTATATTGAGAGCATCTCTTGTTTTCCAGGAAGGTCCAAATGACAATTTCATGTGTTGTTTTTTTTTTTTTTTTGTGGGGGGGCACATGGAGGATCTGTCCATTAAGGTGATAACTAAATATGTTTTCATTTTTAAATCTTTTAAATCTTCTCACAAACACAAATATATTCTTGTCAAACTAGGAATCCTGAATTTTGATTTAGAAAAGTAAGCTGGGGCATAATGTAAATGTACGTTGAACATTTTCAGTCCTATCTCCACACAATTGACATTTGCCTTGATCAGCAATTACGTTCTGACTGCACTTTCCGACACTAAAAGTTTTCATGGCCAAGTGCACTGAAAAGAACCTAGGAGAAGTTCCAGTCGTGGGATTACTTTCCATCAAAGGGAGTGTTTTTATGGATCTCATTAAAGAACAAGCTTATGAAAAGAATTGGGTGCATTATTTTGCAATGAAATAACTTGAAAAGTAGTTTCCCTCCTTCCTTCTCTCACTGTGTATGAACTTTGGCAAAACCAAATGTGGTGATGTGCTAGATGACAAAAACGGGGCTACAGGTGATCTGGAGAGTCCTGCTACCACCTGGCACTGGTCTGATGCACTTGGATCTTTGTCAGGGGTAGCGATAGAGGGGTTGTAATTTTTCGGCCTGGTAAGTGATGTGCTTGATTCGCCAATAGCATCAAAAACAAGTGGGCCAAGTCTTGGCTGCAGAATTCACTACCCTCTGCAGGCCCATCCAGAGTCCCCCCAAATTGAGTAGAGGCCCAGAATTGCTGTCTTTTGCGTGTCGAATCTGCCTTTCCACAGCACACTCTCTGGCTGCTCTCATCATTTTCCCTGGGAAAGAAGGGAAAGTCCCCTTTTCTGCCCCTCAGGAAAGGCTGACCCCTTCTTCTCTCTTCAGCTCCCTGCAGCAGCCAACGCCTCAGGCGTAGAAAGAAAAATGAAACCGTAAAGGACAGTGACATCTGCCAGAGTGTTTATGCCCACATTTAATGCCTGACTTGGGTTAGTATAAATCAAATAACAAAGAGGCCTTTTTGTTTGTTTTTCTGATGAAAATTTCTCTTTCTTACTTTTTTTTGCCTGGGTAGGGTAGTGGGATGTGAATGAGGACGTCCAGTGGAGCTGTGGGCTCAGAGCTGTATAAACATGGGACATAATCCAGAGTAGAAGTTCTATATATCCCCCCACTTTAGGCCTCTAACGGAATTTGTGGAAAATTAAAATAAGGCTTGGAATACTCAAGATAAGACTCACTGAGACTTCTAATGTAGGTTACTGGCCTTGATGGAGCCATTGTTAAGTTACAGGTACTGTACCAGTACTTCATAGATATCCCATTTAATTTTTACAACAACCCTACGGAGTAGGTACTGTTAGCACCACTTTTCTGGATAAAGAAAATAAAGTTCTGAGCAATTTAATACTTTGTCAAGATCACACAACGTCTAAGTGCCTGAGCTGGGATTCCTGCTTTCCTTAAAGACAATTGGGTTCCCCCGAAGAGGATCTCATAAACCTGTTAATGGAAATGCCAAGATACCCCTGTGTATGCTGACTGCAAGCATCCAGTGACACATCCCTAATGCCAGGTGACAGTTGGCATTGCTGAGGAGAATGGCTCTGACACTAGGGTAGAGGAAAGAAAGCATAGAGAGGAGCATCTGTGATGGAATTCAAAATAGGCAGGGCATAGGCAGAGGGTCTTGTACAGTGTCCCTTCATAGCTGGGGTCCCAATCTTCTTGTGCAGAGAAGAACAGCTACTTTTCATTTTCCTGAAACCCTTAAAATCCTAGGGAGAGCAGGCATCCGGCAAGGCAAGTGTCTGCTTGTAAAATGCTGATGTTCAGGTGCGTGTCGGCTGCGTGGATGTGCAGGGGCACTGATGCTGGTTGGAATACTTTTGCATCCAGAACACCCAGCAAATCTCGGAGAGGAAGTTTCCTTGGCCAAAATCTATATCCCGGAACAGAGACACACTGGTAGCTACTAGCAGATGATTCTAAGATATTGGTTAGAAACTCAGCTTCATACACTTACTCGTTTGACAAACCCTGAAAACTATGTCATGTATATATGGATCAGAAAACACAAGAGACAGTGCGTGAACTCTGGGAATAACCACAGACCTGGCAAAGGCTGAGGATATTTCAGACATTATTTTAAATAAAGTGTCAAAGTTAGGCATACAGGATACTTGATCGAGCACCTTCCAGTTCATGCAGTTTAGAATAGGATGCTCAGCAGGGAACTGACTGCTTTATGTGAGTAAGGGTCTCTGCTCTCTTGCTGCTCAAAATGTGGTCCATAGCATCAGCATCCACTGGAGGCTTGTTAGAAATGCAAGTCTCGGGTCCTGTGTGAGACCTACTGAATCAGAGTTTGCATTTCAAGAAGATTCTCAGGTGTTTTGTATACGCAGTGAGGTTTGAAAGCTACAGTGCTAAAACGTACTAGTCAGCAGCACAGTGTACCTAGGATATTGATCTGCAGTCTAATGGCTAACACTGGAATCTCTTGTGCAGCCCCACCCCAGACCAGCTAAATCAGATTCTTTTGAAGCAGGGCCCAGGACCAGGAGTTGTCATTTTAAAAAAGTGCCGTAATGTGCATCTAAGGTTGAGAATCCTCTGATTTATGTGGTGGTTCCATGTATGAGTGTGGGAATGTTGCTTTATTGATTGGAGTTGTGAAAGAGTCGGCCCCTGACATGGTACTTCTTAACACATTTGTTAGTGACTTAGACAAGTAAGTATAAAACATACTGATTCCATCTGCCAATGACAGGGGATTACACAAGATTGCTAGCTAACATCCTGAAACTCACCAGGACTGAAATGTTATCAGTAAGTGACTGTGATAAGAGTGGAGAAAGTGTGGACAAGTGTAAAGATCCTGCCTGTTCCTAGAGGATGCCCATCCCAGCATACTGGAAAAGTGTCCAGAGGTCAAAGTGAACCACAAGTGAAGAATGACTTGGCAATGGGGGCCTGTGATTAAAAAGGCAGAGAAAAATCAGAGCGTGTGGAATGGAAAGGAGAAGGAAATTGCTACATAGCCTCACCCTGGTGCTTGACATTGGTTAGGACTTTCTATAGCTTTGCCCAAGTTAAGGTGCTGGGATTGAAGTGCAATTATGACGGACTTTGGATGCTTTTGGGGGCATTAATCTCAGTAGTGAAGAAAAGCAAAAGAGGTTGCCTTTATTTAGTGTGCTGAAAATAAGACCAAGGAGAGAACTTAACATTTTTCAAATATAGGAAAAAGTGCTTTTGTATGAAAGATGATGATTAGTTGTTCTCTTTTTACCAGAAGGAGAGTAGAATAGAGAATAGACATTAGAAATAACTTTCTTACATGAAATGTGAGTGGGCTCTGAAAAAGGGTTGGGGAAAAGAAACCTATATATGCTAATGTTGTTTTGGGGCCCAAGAACGGTCATATAAGATATCTGGAATGCAAGGCCTCCTACTAAAGGGTGAGTAAGACCCTCCTGTAACTTGCTCTTTCCATTGAGAACGTGAGACGTTGCCCTGGAATTTTGAAAGCAGTCACATGTTGATGAAGTTGTTGCACCTTGAATCTCCTAAACACCGGAGCCAATTTGATGTCTGCATATCCAGTCTTAGACAACTAGGACTATAAGAAAACTTCTTTATCCTGATAAAGAGCATCTAAAAATGACTTTCAGCAAACATCAGACTTGATGGAAAACATTAGAGAGCAATTATTTTTATTATTATTTTGACAAATCACAATTGTATACATTTATGGGATACAATGCAATGTTTTCATATATGTATACAAGTGTAGAATGATCGAATCAAACTAATTAACACATCCATTGCTTCCCTAATCATTTTTTTGTGGTGATACCTTTGAAATTTACACTCTTAGCTATTTCAAAATATGTGCTACATTATTATTGGATATGGTCACCCTGCTATAATAAATTAAAAAAGTATTTCTCCTGTCTAACTGAAACTTTGTACCCTATGATCAACAACTCCCTATACCCTCCCCTTCTCTCCATCTTCCCTCACCTCTGATAACCATCTTCCTACTTTCTACTTCTATAAGTTAAAGTTTTTTAGATTCCACATATAAGTGTGATCATACAGTATTTGTCTTTCTGAGCTTGGCTTATATCACTTAGCATAATGTCCTCTAGGTTCATTCATGCTGTCGTAAATGATAGAATTTGCTTCTTTTTAAAATAGCTGAGTAGTATTTCATTGTATATATGTACCAGATTTTCTTTATCCATTTATCTGTTGATGGACGCTTAGAGTGATTTCATATCTTGACTATTATGAATAGTACTTCAGTGAACATGGTAGTGGAGACATCTCTCTGACATACTGATTTCAATTCCTTTGGATATATACCTAAAGGTGAGATTGCTGGATCATATGGTAGTTCTTTTTTCAGTTTTTTGAAGAACCTCCTTACCATTTTCTGTAATAGCTGTAGTAATCATTCCCATCAACAGTATACAAGGGTTCCCTTTTCTCCATATTCTTGCCAACATTTATCTTTTGTCTTTTTGATAATAGCCATTCTAATAGGTAGGAGGTCATATCTCATCGTGATTTTGATTTACATTTTCCTAATGATTGGTCCTATCGAGCATTTTTTCATAAACTTGTTTGCCATTTGTATGTCTTCTTTTGAGAAATGTTTATTCAGTTCCTTTACTCATTTTGTAATTGGATCATTTGTTTTCTTGCTATTAAGTAGTTTGAGTTCCTTATATATTTTTGGTTTTACTCCTCATCAGATGGATGGTTTGCACATTTTCTCTTACTCTGTGGGTTGTCTCTTCACTTTGTTAATTGTTTCCTGTGCTGTGCAGAGCTTTTTAGTTTGAGATGGTCTCATTTGCCTATTTTTTGCTTTTGTTGTCTGTGTCTTCAGGATCATATCCAAAAAATCGTTGCCTAGACCAATGTCATGCAGCTTTTTTCCTATGTTTTGTTAAAGTAGTTTTACAGTTTCAGGTCTTATATTTAAACCTTTAATCCATTTTTATTTGATTCATGTACATGATGTGAGATAAGAATCCAGTTTCATTCTTCTACATGTGGATGGTCATTTTCCCCAACACTATTTATTGAAGAGGCTTTTTTTGTCTATTGTGTGTCCTTGCCAACTTTGTTGAAAATTAATTGACCATAAATGTGTGTATTTATTTCTGGGTTTTGTATCCTATTTCAGTGGTCAATGTGTCTGTTTTTATGCCAGTACCATGCTGTTTTGATTATTACAGCTTTATAATATATATTGAAATATATAATATATTTTGAAATCAGTGTGATCCATCCACCTGAAAACATTATCTTTAAAATTGTGAATGAAATAAGGTTGCCTTTGTGCCACTACTATTCAATTGTATTGGCATTCCCAACCAACATGTAAGACAAGAAAAAGAAATTCAACATATATAAACATTAGAAAGAAGAAATAAAGCTATAATTCACAGATGTGCTGGACTTTTTTTTTAGAAAATCCTAATAAATCTGTAAATAAATGAATTACTAAGAGAGTTTGGTGATATTGCTAGATATAAAAATAAATTTAATAAAATATGCCGCATTTCTATACACCAACTACATTTGAAAACTAGTTTTGAAAAGATGGCCTTCATTATAGGATAAAAAGACTAAATTACCAGAGTTTTGCTTTCAGTAACAGCTGACAAGGATATCTTAGATCAACCCTCATAGAAAAGCTGGATGATGCAGAAAAAGTAAATGTTTGAAGATGTATAGATTTATGTAAGCAGTGAAGTTTTCAGGGCCAGGACCTGGAATAAAAGGGAAGCCACAAGAGAAGTGAATTTAGCATTTGGGGGTTGCTTTTCATCTCAAGGCAACTGCAGATTCTGAAATCCAAAGCAATGGCTGAGAGATCCAGAAGCTGACCAGGGCTTCGGGCAGTCTCATAGGGAAGAAGGGACAAAAGGCAGAGCTCAAGGCCCATTGAGGAGGAGGTGCTCTGATAAACACCCCAAGCTTTCAGTTAGGACCCCAAAGGACTACACACTAGGAGTAAGAATATACCTGAACTAGACAAGTCCTCACAGGACTAGTGTATAAATTAGCTTAATCCTGATTGGATTAAAGTGATATGCCCTTACCGTAACTGCCTGCAAAATTAACCACAAAATTAAGTCCTCTCTGGAGGATAATATCATCATCCAGCATATGATATTATCTTTGTAATTTGTCCTACAAAATGTCTGGGGTGCTATCAAAAATAACCAGGTATACAAAGAGACAAGACCTTAACTAGACCTACACAGGTAGGTCTGGTTATTAGAATTATCAGGTATAGGCTTTAAAATAATTGAGATCAATATATTGAAAATATTAAAAGAAAATATGAACAATATTGGCAAAAAATGGGAAATTGAAAAAAAGTCAAATGGAAATTCTAAAATGGACAAATGCAATACTAAATTTAAGAACTCAATGGATGTATTTAACATCAGACTAGACAGAGCAGATGAAAGAATGAGCAAACTGGAATATAGATCAGAATAAAATATACCTACAGAAGCATAAAATGGAAAAGGGTGGACATGGACAATTACAGAAAGAGGATAGAGACATATCAGACAGAGTGAAGATGACTAACAAAAATTGGTGAGAGACCATGTGGCAGAAGCAGTATTTGGAGGATGGCTGAGAATTTTCTAAAACAAATGAAAGACCTTAAGCCACAGTTTCAAGAAGTGCTGTTAATTCCCA